>CANSZD010000025.1:0-182539 GCA_947648045.1 Beta corolliflora
CCTAAGGCTTTTGAAGAAATAATACTACAATGGAGTATATGTTAGTTAAGGTATATGAGGACTTGTAAGATTACCAGTTTATGGTATATTTTCCCCATAATATAAAGATAGAAATTGATCATCGATCAAGCTCTTTTTTTCTGGCCCCTTCGTGAAATCTTTTAGCACCTCGGTAAATTTTGTACTACTATTAATTTAGTTACTTCCGATCTCTACGTCCCTAAAAAAGAAGTACTACATTATTATTGTAAGTCGTTTTAAAAGATAATAGGCCGTATTCTACATTTGAGTAGGTTATAGATTTGACTTGCATAAATTACCTACCTCTTACCTAAGTATTCCAAGAAACTCCCCTTAAAAAAAGATTCCAAGACACAATTATGTTAGCCTAGATATATAGCAAAGGATGATATATGACCCCAGTCTGAATCAGAATAAGCTTGCAAGACTGGTGCAGAGCAACCATTGAGCAAGATACCTTTTGTAGTAGTAGAAGAAATGTATCTCAAGGTGTGATTTAAGGCTTGTAGATGAGATCTCTAGGAAGATGCATGAATTGAGTGAGATATTGTTTGTATAGGCTAGGTCGGGCCTAGTATGAGTGAGGAAATTGAGTTTACCAACCATCTTTCTATAGAATTCGGGATCGGAACAAGGATCCCTTCTGAGCGGATAGTTTGAGGTGAAGAGGGAGAGAGATTTGTTGATTTGTAAGAAGTGATGCCTAAGGCTTGTAGTAAGTCTTTACTAAATTTATTTAGAGATAAGCACCAAGGAAATAATGGAGCTTACCCAAGTCTTTGATTCTAAAAGTATCATGAAGATGAGACTTGAGAGAAGAAATCTTGAGAGGATCATTACCAGTGACTATAATGTCATCTACATATCTATGCAACAAGAGTGATTTTGTCACTTGATTTCTTAAGGAAGAGGTTGTAATCATTCTTGGATTGAGAGTAGCCTAGAAGAAGCAATTCGAGTCACTAATTTGGCAAACCATTACCTAGAGGCTGTTTAAGGCCATAAAGTGATTTTTTTGAGAAGACAGAGTGTGTTAGGAGGTGTAGTCGAGCCATCGGGAGGAGCCATATACACTTCTTCTAGTAAATCACCATGTAGGAATGCATTGTTGATGTCCAATTGCCAAAGATCCCGGCCTTTGGAAGTTGCTAAGGCTATTATGCATCTAACAGTGGACATCTTATTGACGGGGGAAAAGGTTTGTTGGTAATCCTATCCCTTCCTTTTGGTTGTAGCCTTTAGTTACCAACCTAGCTTTATACATTTCCAAAGATCCATCAAGCATGAAGTTTGACTTTGAATACCCACTTAGAGCCTATAACTTTCTTCCCTTTTGGAAGAGGGACTAGCCGCCATGTGGTGTTGTGAGCAAGGGCGGTAAGCTCTTTGTCCATTGCACTAACCCAATGTGGATCTTGTGAAGCTTCATGATAGGTGGAAGGTTCATCATAAGCTCCTAGAGTAGAAAAGAGAGTAGAAGAAAGAGTGACTAAGTTACAAAAAGAAGCACGATTTCAAACAAAATCCACGAAGATGTGTAGGAACTTGATGTGTTCTAGTAGACCTTATGAGAGGAGAGAAGGTACTATGTGAGAGTTAAAAGAAGTAGAAGGGGAAGAAGTGTGAGATGAAGATGAAATATCAAGGGAAGATGGAGTAAAAGGTAAAGAAGAAGAAGAACTAGGAAGTGGAGATGATAGAATAGAAAGATGCGTAATAGTATTAGGTTGAGAAAAAATAGGAGGTGTATCATCATCAAAGAATGACCTGAATAGGTGTAGAAATAGGTAAAAATATTTGTGGAGCGAGAATTTGTGGGAGAGAAGTGATAAGGGAAGTGTTTTTCATGGAAAAGAAAATCCCTAGAAATTGAGTTTTTGTGTGTAGCTAGTGAGATTATAGACTTTATAACCTTTCGAGAGGGAGAATAGCCTAGGAACACACGAGGATCGGCCCTTGGAATCAAACTTGGTCCCGCCTTGCTTTAATGTAGCGAGTAGCAAAGGCAACCAAATACTCAAAGTTGATAAATATGGTGAACACCATATAACTTTTCATAAGGTGTGACATAGTTAAGGTTGTCAAGAGGCATTACGTTGATTAAATGAGCAGCACAAAGCACACAATCCACTAGTGGAAAAAGCCCATCCGTCCCAGGTCAAAACGGGCTTATAGATCCGGTGGTGAAGGAAAAGTTTGATGCCGCCTTATTTCCATACGGTCCGTCTTGCACAATGGCATTTTTCGCAAGAATGACAATGTTAGACCATGAAAATTATTAATGAAATAAAGGTCAAATGCTACACATATAGTAAGATTAGGATATACAATACCCGGGCGATTGCTTGAGCCATTTCTTTTGCTTGAAAAGGTGAAGCTTTCAATTGACGAAATATAGTGTTGTAACTTGTAAGTTGTGTTTTAATTTCTTTGTATGAATCATGGGGGATGCAATGAGAATATATATATTGTTGAAAAGGGGACCAAGAATAAATTCCTCTGCCAGCATGTCATCTAAATCGTCATAAAATATGCATTTCATTTTTTTATTTTTAGAGTAAGTTTGAAGATTAAATTTAAAATCTTCATAAAATAATAAAAAAATATGAATAGAATTATTTTATCAAACTTGGTCCCTGATCGGGTGGGCCGGAGCCGCTAGCAAACAAAAAGCATTTCGGTTGAAACCGGATCGGTTTACTACTAATCGATCAGTTTTCACGAAAACCGCACGGTTACTAAATAAACCGATTTGGTTTTCGTGAAAACGCGACCAATTACTTAATAAACTGATCCGATTTTGGTGAAAATCGGACCGATTATAGTAGCAACCGATCCGGTTTTTAACCAAACCGGATCGATTTTTGGGTGTCATAAAATAAAAAAAAACTCGACTTTCTGCACCCAAGCATGGCTGAACAACCAAATTACAGCCAAACTATGAAATAAAAAAAATCAGACAACTTCCAGCAACTTTGAGCAGTCCATCTCAAAAAATAAATTTGCAGTCCATCTCAAAAAAACTACAAACATTATATAATCAAACATTAAAAACGAAATAAAATTGAAGAATTAAAAAACGAAATAAATTGAAGAATTAAAAAACGAAAATTACAATAAATAAATTAATCAAATAAAAATCAGCAACTAAATTATATTACAAGAACCCCTAGATCTAAAACTAATGAAAATAAAAACTGAAGAATACGTTGGAACTTGCAAAAGAGCACGAATTTCGATCGATGAAGCTGTTCTTGCTCTCGCCGATAAACAATACGTCATAGCAACCATCGTTCATCGTTGACCCAGCCTTTAAAAATCATCGTTCTTCGTTGGATTTCGGCCCACAGTGCCGCCCACGGGTGGTATCGGTGTAGTGGTTGTTCGCGTCGGTGAGGAAAGGACGAGAGGAGAGGTGGTCCGTGGGAGTGAGGAAAGAAGAGAGGAAAGAGAGAGAGGATGAAGTTCTTAGGGTTTGAGAGATGGTGGTGGTTTTGGCGGGAATGGGCCTCGAGATTTAGGGTTTGAGAGATGGGGATGAAATGGTTCAACGGGAATTTGGGGGGGGGGGCGGTGAGAGTGGGAAGAGGGATATCAGGGTTTGAGAGATGGGGAAGAAATGGGGCGTATGAATTGAGCGCTCAACATATATAGTTGCACGCGAAGTTTGGGCCTCAAGATTTTATGGGCTGGATTTGAGCGCTCAACATACAGCCATTAACTGATCAGGGTTTTTGAACCAGATCAGTTAGCAAAAAGGATCGGATCAGTTAATTCCCCATTTTTTTTGCACGCAAAATCGATGACTAAACTGATCCGGTTTTGGATCCGACCAGATCAGTTTTGTTGTGACATTTAAGCTTTTTTCCACTAATGATCACCCCAGAAAGAAGCTGGCACCTTAGATTGAAAGTAGAGTGCCCTAGCAGTCTCAAGCAAGTGTTTATGCTTGCGTTCAACCACACCATTATGTTGTGGTGTGTCAGGACAACTTGTTTGATGTGTAATACCATGCTGTAGAAGAAATTGCTTCATGTTACCTTCACAAAACTCAAGAGCATTATCAGACGTTATACCAAGTATGGAAGTATTGAACTGAGTCTTAACAAACATATAAAAATCATTAGACTTTAGGAACTGCAGACTTGTGTTTAAGAAGGAAAATCCAAGTAACTCTTGTATAGTCATTAACCACAGTAAATCATAGTACATCCAGTGTAGGTGGCAGTTTTATAAGGCCCCCATACATCTAAATGAACTAATTGAAAAGGATGGGTTGTCTTAATACTACTATGTGTAAAAGGTAGCCTAGGTTGTCTTGCAATGTGACAAACCTGACAAAAACAAGTAGCAATACAATCCTTTACATCAATAGTAAGACAAATTTTATTCAAATGCTGAAAAGGCATGTGACCAAGCGTTAGATGCCATAGCTTGGCCTCTTCAATAGCAGACTGGTCATGAGAAATACTGGAACAAATAGTAGAAATTTGTTGAGTGTCACTAGGTAAAGTAGGATGCTCTAAGCAGTACAAACCATGCTTGAGCTTACCAAGAACCTGTGGCTTTCTCAGAGAAGGGCCCTGAATATAACAGCAGTCAGATGAGAAAAATACTTCACATTTTAAATCACAAGTCAACTTGGGAATATGAATTAAGTTGAACTTGAAATCAGGTAAATGAAGAACATTGTGAAGAACAATGTTTGGCCCTAGATGAACTGTCCCTTTGTGATGAACTGGAGCATGATTGCCATTAGGTATGGTAATAGTATGATGATAATGCATTATATCTTGATAATCAATGAGCATAGCAAGATCATGGCACATGTGATCTGTTAAGTCCGCATTTTACACTTATTTTGGCGCATTTTGATGGAGATTGTGTTGTGATTTGGATTGGTTTTAGTGGATTTGTGCCCAAGTGATAAAAATTGAGGAGAAGTGTCAAATTATGAGAGGAGCATAGATTTGTGGCTCATTTGGAGGCTTAATAGTACCATGGTTATAATGTTAGGTCCAAGATGGAAGTATTTGGGCTTCCTACAAGGTCCAATTGGGTTGGAAGCTGCATTTGAAGAGTCCAAGGAAGGAGAAGAGTCATCGGTGCTACCACGAGTCTCGCTTGTGGCAGCAGCTCACGGTGGAATGCCGAGAGCTTACCGCGAGTCGCGGCCCGGAGCGCGACTTGCGGCTCGGGGCGCGACTCGCGGTGTGGGTCGTGGATCGCGGTGGACGCGGGGCCGCGGTTTACTAATGTTATTTTCTCGTTTTATTTTAGGAGTTATTTTTCGGAAAATACAAGTACTCTTTGGTATTATTTTAGAGGTATTCACTTTATCACATAATTATCATAATTTAGCCCTAGTTCAGTTTTTCTTTGGCAAAAACTTGGAGTTTGAAGATTAATTTGATCAAGTATTTTGGGATTCGTCTACGATTCAAGCGCTATTAATAACTCTCTCTTTGATCTAATTTAATCATGTCTTCAATTATGCTTATTGTTCTTATTGCCATGATTTGTGAGTTGTATTTCTATCTAGGATTAAGTTGAGCCCAATTATGAATTGATCATGTAAATTATTGCTCTAATTCCCATGTTATTGAATTATATGCTTAGGGTTTGACAAGGTTGTTATTGTAGTCAATTTTGCATCTTATTTTAGCCCTAGTTTTTATTATCAACGAAAGTTGGAGTAGAGATTAGGATTATATGTTTGTTTGCTAAATTGTTATTTTATCAATTGAGTTCATCAACGAAAGTTGAGTCTTAGTTCGGATCGTCTTGTCATTGATTTAAATTCTCCCATGAAAATAGGCGAGAATTAGAATTGGGAATTAATTGGCATTGGCTCTTAATGCTTCTAATTGTGTATGTAAGCCATGAAAATAGGAGACATACATGTTAGTTAGGCCTTTTGCTATCATAAGAGTGAGCTATAGGTATTGATGAATGATTTGGGATTTAGTTTCGGTTCGCAGCTGTGCTTTATTGCTAAGTTATAAGGGAATGTCATTCTCACCTAAGTTATAATTGAATAATTGGGAAGCGAGTTATGGTTTGATCAATTCATATTAGTGGCGATACTTAATCTTAGTGCTTTAATTATCATATTCACATAGTTGGCCATATTTTGTCATTAGTTTAGCCTTTAGTTTATAGATTATTCCTCATTTTTGGATTGTGTAACTATTTTGTAATCTAAAATAAGTAGTGTTTAATCTTGCACCTCCCTGAGTTCGACCCGTATGTGCTACGACACCGTACACTTGCGGTATAAAAATAAAACCCTAACATGATCTTATGCTCCACTGTCCAGAATCCAGTTAGAACAACTTTTGAGAGATAGTAAGCAAGTACCTGCTAGCATTGCAGTATGAGGGACATCATCGATATTAGATTCAATTGCATCATTCTAGGACTGTTTGCCAATGAGAGATAGGATGTGATTGTAATGCTCCATAGTGAGAGGTGCATTAGGATCCATAGTAGGTGTTACATCAGCAGCAATATGGGAGTTAGAAGGTGGAGTAGAAGCAGGAGTAGTAGCAGATTTGTGCTTCCAGTTGTCCTTAATTTGGTGGGTAACCATGGATCTTGTAACATTTATCTATAGTATGACGAAGCATTTTACAATACTCACAGAAAGGTCTTTTACCTTGGTTATTTCCTCTGTAATTGGACTGATATAAAGGTTTGTTGTATGAACTATGCCTCTCGGTTGTAATGATATTTCGAGAATTTCTTTTTATTAACAGCAGCAAAGGCCACAGGTTCATTATAACTGGAGGAGTGAACAGAAGCATAGACCTCCCTGTGCCTTTCTTCTTGAACAACCAATCTATATGCATGTGAGATATTAGGAACAGGTGCTTGCATCAAAATGGTGCCTCTAACTTGTCTATAATCAGGTTTGAGTTTCATAAGAAACTGAGTCAACCTTTGATCTTCTTGAAGTTTCAGAATCTTCTTAGTAACATCACAACTACAGTTAGAACATGTACAGATAGGAAGAGGATTGGAAGCAACAAACTCATCCCAAAGCATTTTCAACTTTGTGTAATATTCAAACACACTATCTCCACCTTGTTCTAGATCGGCAATTTCTTTGCTTGGATATTGTAGATTTGAGTCCCCGAGGATCTGTCCAAATATTTCTTCCGGATTGCACCAAATCTCATACACGTAATCATAGTAAAGAATGCTACGAGCAATGGTAGTATCTAACACTTGTATAAGCCAGAAAATTAAGGTATTATTGCATTGCACCTATCCCAAGCTTTGTTAAGAGTAGAGTCTTTATTAGGTTTCTTGATTGATCCATCGATGAATCCTAATTTATTCTTTGCGGTACAATCGTATGATCACTAACCTCTTCCAGTCATTATAACCAGTACCACTAAATTTCACAAAAACAAGCTTATATTGTGAATCACTAGGATGTATATAGTAAGGTGAGGTCAGAGTAAATATATTAATTGATTTTAATAGCACTTCGCGCCTTCTTTTCTCTCGGCGTAAGATAAGAGACCCTCTCTGTAGACACATAATTGTGTCTCCCCATTTAAGAATACGATGATGAAACATACCGCGGTCTTAATTGGTTCGACCCAAGGGCAGAGCAGTCCGAAAAGCCATTCAAAACTATTTCGAAAAGTGTTAAAGTCCTATTTTAAAGCCCAATTAATTATTCATGATAATTAATTGTATTTGAGCCCAATTCTTTGAAAAGCCCAATTAATTGATTTATTTTAATGAATAAATATTTTCAAAAGACATTTTTTATAAGTCAAAATCAGATTTTATCCCGTAAAATCGGATATCCGTAGTTAAAAGATAAAAGAAAATCTTTTAGAACGCGTTTTTATTAAAAAACTATCAAAACATGTCATAAAGAAGCGCTGCGCAGAGCGCAGTTGCTGAGCCGAGCGCAAGGCCTGCTAGGGATGGAAATGGATGATGGATCATCCATCATCCGCTTAATCCGGTTTTATTAAGCGGGTGAAAACCCGAAATAAACGGATGAAAAGCGGGTGGCGGGTGAAGCGGGTGATGGATGCGGGTCGGATGCGGATGAGAATTTTTCCATTCGTCACCCGACCCATCACCAGCTTAACACACACCCATCATCCATTTTGTCAATTACACATGTTTATTTACTTACTTTATTAAATTTTTTAGTTGAAATTTTAAAAAATATGTATCTTATGGCATAATTTTTTGTAAAAATTATTATATATCTCATCACCCGCTAACCACCCGTCCCACCCGTTTACCCGGTGGATGACGGATGGATGGATGCGGGTGATGGCTTAGCGGGTGATGGATGGATGCGGGTGGAGCGGATGGATGCGGGTGACGGATGCGGGTGAAGCTCCACCCGCCCCGAACCCGATCCATTTCCATCCCTAAGGCCTGCGCCGAGCGCACATGTCCTAACACGTGGGCTTCCACGTAAGATGCGCCTAGCGCACAGGCTGTGCCAAGCGCACCAAAACTGCCACGTAGACTTATGTTTCATGTAGAGTCCTGCGTCGAGCGCAGTTATTTACTTGAGACACGGATTTTCTTTCTTATCTTTTTAAAAAGCGCGTACCACGTGTACACTTTTTACTGGACATGCCGCGTCATGCGCTTGACACGTCAGCTGCGCTAGGCGCAGCTGGCGCGTGAGGCGCAGTGTCGTTTTCCCTATAAATAGGCATGTTTTCCGTACAGATTTAAGAACAAATTTTTCACATAACACTCGACGAATACTTTACGAATACAATTACGAATTCTCTCTACGAACTACAAAATCTCTCTACAAAATTCACACCTTTCAAACAGAAATACATTCAATCTACATACTTTCATACATTCAGATTTTCAGGCTTCACGATTGCTCGTCCCGAAGATTGTCAATCTCGCAGACCCAAGCCACGGTATAATCTTGAGGGTCCTTAAATAAATTCCTATTTTATATTGAAGTTACTAATAGTTTTCTTTCCTGATGTAGATCTTTAATGTAAAATCGTTATACAATATATTCTAACCCTTTTTCTATACTTTCTTTTAGCTCATATTATATTTATTCATGCCTTTGTATATTACATGCTTGCCTGATCATTCTGTTCATATTATATGATTGTCCCTGCATTATTGCTTTTATCACCCAAATATTATTATTGCTCATCAAAGACTTAAAAAACTGCTCTAATATTAATCAGATTAATTTGAACCTGCTAGGTTCCCTGTAATATTGATTGCTTAATAACATGTCATTAAAATTAGTCTTTTTATGTGTTTCCTGAACCAATTTAGACTAAATATTTTTAGGGTGCTTAAAACATTATTTGATTATTCTTTTGCATAAAATCTGCAATGAATCGATATTTAGTAGAGGCCAACTTTGGGCGGATGTGGTTCATTATGACTATATTCGTACCCTCACCCCCGAACTCAATCTTTGGTTCACTTTGACCATCTATGGAGTCAGGACGGGGAAATCTACATTGGATAATTTGTCCCTACGGTTTTCCCATATCCAATTAGGTTTATGATTCTTCCTAAAAAGAATTGTTAGCGACTTCTTTCAAAACAATTTTCATTAAAACCTTTACAGTGGGGTAGTCAAATATAATACGCGCTCATCCCGCGTAGGCGAAATAAAAACACGCCTACAATTTGGCTACTCCACTGGGGAGGATTTTAAAAAATTAATTTTTTTAAATGAGTGGGTGAAACTTGAATAATTCGATTCATTCCTATTTTTATGCCTTTGAATAATATACAGTTTTGCATATGCATGGCTATTGTTCAGCCACCATAAGGACAATCTACCTTGCCTCATTAGCACATGTTCTATGTGTGAGGTCACCCCCGAGGGGGTTTGCGCTTTGTCCTTCCAAAAAGCTTCCTGAGCGATAGTGTTGGATCTTAGTCATAAGCAAACTTACCCAACCATGGCATTATATTGTTCTCTTGTTCTCGACTTGAGACTCGGAGTGCGTCTTACACGTGGCCACCTCTTTAGCGGGGTACGAAGCGTGGGATCAATCTCTTAGTCATGGACCCTTTCATCCTTAACCTAAACCTGACCAATAGTTGAATGTAGAACTGGACTTTAGGTTGAGAACTTTTGCATCCATGTTACCTGACATTTATGTGTGATTGCAATGTTTGCCTGCTAATATGCTTTACTCCCGAAATTAATTTATCAATACACGTGCCGCAGAGCATTGCGCCAAACGCATTAAGTTGCGCCTGACGCAATGCACCTGCGCCAGACGCATAGGCTGTGTGCCGCGCGCACCAGTTGCGTGGCACGCAACCTATTCGTCCCTTACTTATTGGTCTTTTGACCTTTGTTCGAGTCTAAGATAACAAGTTTACATCAGTATCATATTAAAAAAAAGGGTCAGTCTTTTCATGCAAGGTCGAGTCTGTTCTAAAAAAAATGCATCTAAAGTGGTCATTATAGAGTTAGAGTTGTCATGCATGTCTACCTCTTCCCACTTTCTCCCAATTGTTCAACTAATCTTCCCTATCAATCCTACCTTACCATATTCAATCAATTTCAAAAACATACATTTTTCAAAATCAATCCTACACCTTCTTCTATTCTACTCTTTCTCAAAAATATTTACTAATCATCATCATACCACGACATTTCAATAAAAAAATATTTTTCAAAATTAATCCATCATCTTTTCCTAACAAAAGATAAAACAAGGGGTTCCTTTCAAAAATGAACTTCGAAAATTCTAAGCGCAGTCCAAACACCTTCATTCAATTCAATCAACCAAATTCAATCCAATTCACTTGCATTCATTCTAGGCCCATGTGCATTAGAGTCCACTTTGCATTCATTTAGGCCCATGTGCATTTCAGTCCATACATTCGCTAGCATTGAGTCGATCTTAGGCCCATATAAGTCTAGTTCATTTCAAAATCTAGGCCCATCTACATCTTTATGTGAAGTCTAGTCCAAGTCCATTCCTAATCCTTTTCAATCTAAGTCTAAGTCTAGTCCAATCCAATTCTTAGGTCCATTTAGGCCCAATTCATTCCCTAGGTCTGGTTTGTATTATATGCAAACCCTAGTCAGTCTTCGGACTATAAAGTCAGTCTACGGACTATAAAAGCCCAGTCTTAGGACTATAAAGTCAGTCTACGGACTATAAAAGCCCAGTCTTAGGACTATAAAGTCAGTCTACGGACTATAAAAGCTCAGTCTTAGGACTATAAAGTCGGCCTACGGACTATAAAAGCCCGTCTTCGGACTATAAAAGTCGGTCTACGGACTATAAAAGCCCGGTCTTAGGACTATAAAAGTCAGTCTACGGACTATAAAAGCCCAGTCTTAGGACTATAAAAGTCAGTCTACGGACTATAAAAGCCCAGTCTTAGGACTATAAAAGTCAGTCTACGGACTATAAAAGCTCAGTCTTAGGACTATAAATTTTCCCTAGGTCTAGTTTGCATTATATGTAAACCCTAGTCAGTCTACGGACTATAAAAGTCATCCCCTAAGTCTAACTACCTTTATTTGTCTACCTTGCTTTGAGTCTAGTCTGCTTATTGTAAGTGCAAAGTCTAGTGCTCAAAGAAAATCCAATCATTCAATCTCGCTTGCATAGTCCAGGTCTAGTCCATGTCTGCATTTGCATCTAGTTAGGCCCATGTACTAGTCCAAAATTATACCCATCTCCAATCATTTCCCGTTTTCATTTCCATTTCCATTCTCCCATTTCTATTTTCATTTCTCATCTCCATTCATCATTTCAAAAACATTGAATCTTAAAATTTGCAAGATCCACTCGATTCTGTTCATGACCGGTCGAGAAATTACAACTTAAGAGCGCCTAAAGGAGGAACAAAATGCGAGCCTACCCTAAAGCTCAACAATCGCACTATCACCACCCCGACTTCATTTAGAGTCATAAAGATTACTTTTGACCACCGTCACAATAGAGGCGCGATCACTTCCATAGTGTCTACCGCCTTCACATTAGAGGCATCATCACTTTTTCGGGTTTACTTAGCTTCCAAACCTTGCACTTAAAAGAAAATTCAAAAGGTGCAACCTACATTTCTACCGTGAATTCCAACGGCATAATTCCACCTGACATCCAGTGTCGAATACCATCAATGCGCTGCGAAACATTGTCGATGACAATAGGCTACTAATACTTGCTACAACGAGAATCAACATCACCAACAACCCCTTAGGCAATGCATCAACAATTCAACAGACTTATTCTTTTATTTCTGGTTTTCTAGGTTGAGTCATAGAGTCCTTACCCTAAGCCATTTCTGTCCTTTCCCATCGAGTCTATGTCACTATAGGACTTCATCTATTATAGCCTTTCCACTTTCATTTCATTTTATTTTTATTTTTATTTTCATTGGCCTTCCATCATTTTATTTATGCTTCTAATTCAATGATGAAACTCAAATCACCTAATGAACTTGACTAATAATAATAAAAAGATCTGAAAAAAAGAGAAAATAAAAAGAAATGGACATACTTTGGATCAAGATTTATTCCCCTCTCTTTCCAGAAGCCATCATTCTTAAACCATCATCTCCATTAACCAAATATTCCCTTCAAAATCAAAGCTCTACAAATATCCTTCAAACCTTCCACTACCTTAAACCAATAACTTGTGTGCAAGCCTCACTAAATAAAAAAGATCAATGCCAGGCAAAAACAAAAAAAGTGAAAAAATTCAAAGTACGAAAACGGCAAAAGCAAAAGAAACGCAAAAAGCAAAAATGCAAAGAAAAAAAAGAAAGAGCCAAAGGCAAAGAAATAAAAAGTCAAGCTAGGGGGCTTGCACACAAGTTCTACCCCTCATTCAAATCCCTTCGATTCATCAAACCTTTAATCCATATAATCCAAGTCCATGATCCTTATATTAGCCTAACCAATTCAATATTCCCCAAGCCTTAAACCTTTCAACCTTCCATCAACCCTTCTATAACTCCTTTTTCAAGGTATGTCCAAGCCCGCTTGATTGAAAACCTGAAAGGGCGGCCTAGGCAAAAGTTAGGGCACAAAAAAAAAATAAAAAATAAAATCAGATCAAGAATTACGAATGGTCTGATTCCGCAAGGATACGTAGGAATCCTCATCTCGAGGTCCGACAGCTTCAATAAAATAAATTAGTCAAGGTCTAATGATTTGACTTTCTAGAATTTAGGAGCATAATCTCTTTCTAGATCCCGACATAGACTCGAGTCTGAACCAAGCCTTGTCAAAGCCTTTTCCTACCTACATTTATGTAAGTCACAAATTCAAACCTTTTATTTTTGAATCCAAACTCTCCTTTTCCCCGAAGGACTCTTCGACAATTCCATGGTTTCTGGCGATATTTGACTTTGCCTATGTCAACTTCTCAAAGAAGAATCCCCAGTGCAATCCCTAGTGAAAACTTTCAATGTTCAAGACATAGCAACTACATTTCAATATCAGATCAACTACATTGCAATATCAGATCAAGTACATTTCAATTAAGGCTCAAGGAGCCTAATTCAGACAAGCTCACCCAAAGTGGGGGGTTCCTACGTGTGGTGGTTCCTCCAAATCAAATCAAACTCCCGAAGAGTTGTAATCCGCAGACCTTGTTTACGAACCCCGATTATTTACTAAAAACGATTTTCGAAAATCATTCTATCTATTTCTGATCATTCTATCATTCTACACATCTTCTAGCTTTGCAAAACCCTAACCTTGCATTGCATTTCATACATCTTAGTCTTGCATAACCCTGACCTTGCATGACGTGTCATCCTCTAGCTTTGCATAACCTTTATCCTTACATTGCGTCTCAAGCATCCTTAGAGAGTCTAAGTTTGCATTATTGCATCACTATGTGCTTTGTCTGAGTTGTTTGCACCTATCTGCTAACATCTTCTTCTGCAGGTAATAATCAGATTGCTTGTAGTTATTGTCCTGCATACTAACTTTGTTTTGCAGAGACCGGCGTATATAGATTAGTTCTAAACTACAGAGCGTTTAGAATTGTTCTCCGTCCCGACACCGTATACTTTGACTTTCGGTTTCCCGAACCTCAGTCAAAGTGGGGGCTTCTATAGAGACATAATCGTGTCGCCCCATTTAAGGATCCGATGATGAAACATACCGCGGTCTTAATTGGTCCGACCCAAGAGCAGAGCAGTCCGAAAAGCCATTCAAAACTATTTCGAAAAGTGTTAAAGTCCTATTTTAAAGCCCAATTAATTATTCATGATAATTAATTGTATTTGAGCCCAATTCTTTAAAAAGCCCAATTACTCCCTCCGGTCTTTATTAGTTTACCCCTTTTGACTTTTGACACTATTCACATACATGACTTTGACTATCTCTTGTGATTTGTACTTAAGGAAAAATATAGTAATGTGAGATCTTGTTAGATTCATCTCAATGTGTAGTATCCAAATATCAACTTTTTGTAATTTTTGCTTATTGATAATTAGAGATATATAGGTTCAAATTAGTGTATCGGTAAATGTGCCCCCCATAGAAAGGGGTAAACTAATAAAGACCGGAGGGAGTAATTGATAATTAATTGATTTATTTTAATAAATAAATATTTTCAAAAGATATTTTTTATAAGTCAAAATCAGATTTTATCCCGTAAAATCGGATATCCGTAGTTAAAAGATAAAAGAAAATCTTTTAGAACGCGTTTTTATTAATAAACTATCAAAACATGCCAAAAACAAGCGCTGCGCTGAGCGCAAGGCCTGCGCCGAGAGCACGTGTCCTGACACGTGGGCTTCCACGTAAGCTGCGCCTAACGCACATGCTGTGCCAAGCGCACCAGAATTGCCACGTAGACTTATGTTTCATTTAGAAACCTGCGTCGAGCGCAGTTCTCTGCTTGAGACGCGAATTTTTTTTTTTATCTTTTTCAAAAGCGCGTACCACGTGTACGCTTTTTACTGGTCATGCCGCGTCATGCGATTTACGAATACAATTACGAATTCTCTCTACGAACTACAAAATCTCTCTACAAAATTCACACCTTTCAAACACAAATACATTCAATCTACATACTTTCATACATTCAGATTTTCAGGGCTTCACGATTGCTCGTCCCGAAGGTTGTCAATCTCGCAGACCCAAGCCACGATATAATCCTGAGGGTCCTTAAATAAATTCCTATTTTATATTGAAGTTACTAATAGTTTTCTTTCCTGATGTAGATCTTTAATGTAAAATCGTTATACTGTATATATTCTAGCCCTTTTTCTATACTTTCTTTTATTTCATATTATATTTATTCATGCCTTTGTATATTACATGCTTGCCTGATCATTCTGTTCATATTATATGATTGTCCTTGCATTATTGCTTTTATCACCCACATATTATTATTGCTCATCAAATTAAAGACCTAAAGAACTGCTCTAATATTAATCAGATTAATTTGAACAACCTGCTAGGTTCCCTGTAATATTGATTGTTTAATAACATGTCACTAAAATTAGTCTTTTTATGTGTTTCCTGAACCAATTTAGACTAAATATTTTTAGGGTGCTTAAAACATTATTTGATTATTCTTTGGCATAAAATATGCAATAAATCGATATTTAGTAGAGGCCAACTTTGGGCGGATGTGGTTCATTATGACTATATTCGTACCCTCACCCCCGAACTCAATCTTTGGTTCACTTTGACCATCTATGGAGTCAAGACGGGGAAATCTACGTTGGATAATTTGTCCCTACGGTTTTTCCATATCCAATTAGGTTTATGATTCTTCCTAAAAAGAATTGTTGGTGACTTCTTTCAAAATAATTTTCAATAAAACCTTTACAGTGGGGTAGTCAAACATAATACGCGCTCATCCCGCGTAGGCGAAATAAAAACACCGCCTACACTCTCTTATCGTGCGCGGTAGCCATGGCAGGAAAATCCAAGGTGAAAGCGAATAACTCACAAGGGAAATCTGGCAATCAGAAGAAGAAGAATGGACCTTCGAGTCCAATTTCGGGACATAAACACAAATCATTGGCGGAGCTTCATGGTGTAGCAACAATGGAGATTCAAACCCGTGAGTTTGAGGAACTATTATCACCTAAGAGTTCTTCGAAAGAATTGCAAACTCAATCAAGGGAGAAAGCGCAATTGTCGGGGTGGTTAGCAATCATGAAGAAGACGCAGACATGTCTGGAAGCCATTGATGGAGGTAATTTTCAATCTCGCACCCTGTTGCCTGATTTTGAAAATGTACAATTGAATGATTCAATCGATACTGGGAATGTGATTGATAATGGTGATACAATTAAAATTGACTTAGAGGATGTTCAAGAAGAAATTGATCACTGGAATTCATCTATTATCTGTTATGTGTTGGGGGCTACCCCACCATTTTCGATTATGGATGGTTTTTTGAGACGAATTTGGGCAAAGAAAGGGGTAGAAAAGGTTGTTGCAGTGCAGAAAGGAATATTCATAGTTAGATTTTATAATCTTGAACAAAGAGATGAAATCTTGAATGATGATTTCCAGTTTTTTGATAGAAAACCTCTTATAGTGAAGAAATGGAATTCTGAGATGAATATTTAGAAAGAAGTTGTGAAAACTGTGCCCATTTGGATTCAATTGCCACTTCTTGACCTGAAATATTAGGGGGAGAAGTGTTTATTCTAGTTAGTGGCAGGAATTGGGAACCCTTTGAAGTTAGATCAGGCTACTGGTAAGAAGGATCGTCTGCAATATGCTAGAATAATGGTTGAAGCCAGGATGAATCAGGATTTCCCTGATTACATCACTTTTGAGAATGAAAAAGGCATGATAATGACACAATTTGTGAAGTATGAGTGGAAACCAATTCAATATGAGAGATGTAAAGGGATTGGTCACCTATTGAATGACTGCAAGATGCGATAGAAGAAGGGGGTAACAAGCAATGGGTGCCAAAACAAAAGAAGGCTGTGGTGGATAGTGATGGGTTCCAACTGGTGGCATCTCAGGGTAATAAGAACCAGATTGCACATGTGAATGAATCTGTTCCTGTAGGAAACTCTTTTGCAGCTTTGAGGGAGAATGATACTGAGGAGATTGATGTTGGGGAGATGCAGAATACACTCAATGTGGAGAGGCAGATTACACAAATAGATGTTGTGGAGGTGCAGATTGCACAAAAATGGGGTTGAACATGGTGAGGGGGGGGAGCTCTCTACCATGAATGGATGATATTGTGAGTTGGAATGTAAGGGGATTAAACAACAAGAGGAAGCAAGCTCAAGTGAGAAACTTTCTAGTGACTCACAACATAAAGTTGTTTAGTCTCCTTGAAACAAAGATAAAAGCTCCATCACTTGGAGACTTTTATCTTAATGTTTGCCTTGATTGGTGTATTACTTCTAATAATCAATGGCATGGTAATGGAAGGATAGTTTTGGGATGGCAACCTAGTGCTTTTCATGTGAATGTGCTAGTTTGTACAAGCCAAATAATTCATACGTAAGTCAAGTAAGAAATGGTGGGAAAAAGTTTAAATGCACTTTTGCTTATGGACTCAATGACGTAAATGGAAGGGAGGAGATGTGGAGGGTCGTTAAAGACCTTGCTATCACTAATGATCCTTGGATCATTCTTGGAGATTTTAATGCTCTTATGAGCATTGATGATGCATTGGACAACCAAAGGAGAGTTAGAGAAACAGTTGACATGAGGGCTTGTATGGATCATTGTGGCATGCTGGAAGTCAAAGTTTGTGGGCAATATTACACCTGGAACAATAAGCAGGAAGACAATGACAGGGTATTTTGTAAGTTGGACAGGGTACTTGGGAATGATAGATGGATAACTGAGTGGCCTCACACTGAAGTTACTATTCTCCCTGAGGGAGAATTTGATAATTGTCCCTTGGTGATCAGATCTTTTGTGAATGAATAAAAAAGAAAACCTTTTAGATTCTTCAATATGTGGTGCAAAGCTGATCAGTTTCATGATATAGTCACTCATGACTGGCAATACTCCATTCAAGGCACTAAAATGTACCAGATAGTGGGGAAATTGAAGGCTTTGAAACAAGAGCTTAAAAAGTTAAATGCTTCCTAGTTTGGAGATGTTTATGAGCAGAATGGCCAAATACAAAAAGATGATTTCTGTGCAACAAGCTTTACACAGGAATCCTGAAGATTTGAGCCTTAGAGCTCAGGAAAAGGAAGCTAGGGAGGAGTATGTGCAAGCTCATAGGAACTATACTCAATTTTTGAGTCAAAAAGCTAAATTCAGGTGGCTTACTGAAGGTGATGACAACACCAAGCTTTTTCATCAGAGTGTTAAGCTTAGAAGAATTCAGAACAGGATTAACACAATAAGAAAAGAGGTTGGTACTTGGGCAACTGCTTTTTTAGAGTTTTACCATGGTTTGCTATGAAGTGCAGGATCAGTGAGAAAGGTGGAGTCTGTTATTGTAGCTAAAGGGCAAATTCTAAATGAGATGCAAAGAAAGGCTTTGTCCCTTGAATTCGGTGCGAGAGGAAATAAAAGATGTAGTTTTTTTCTATTCTTGATGACAAGTCTCCAGGACTGGAGGGGTACTCAAGTTGTTTTTTTAAGCAAACTTGGGACATACTAGGCAGGGATGTAGTGGATGCTGTGAAGGATTTTTTTAGAAGTGGCGAGTTGCTTAAGGAAATCAATGTTACAGCCATAACATTGATTCCTAAAACAAAATGTCCTGCTTCAGTGGGTGATTTTAGACCCATAGCATGCTGCTCTGTGTTGTACAAAACTATTACAAAGTTGATATGCACTAGGCTGAGTGGTGTGTTACCTGATGTTGTCTCTCAAACACAAGGGGCTTTTACAACAAAGCGGGAATATTATAAGTAATATTTTACTCGCCAGATTTAGTGAAGAGATTTGGGAGGAATAATAATCAAGTTAAAGGCTTGTTAATGAAAGTAGATCTCAAAAAAGCCTATGACTCAGTTGAATGGAGCTTTGTACATGAGTTGTTAGCAACTTTGCACTTCCCTGAACATTTTATTAAGTGTGTGATGGAGTGTATCACAACTCCTAAATTTACACTTCTTATAAATGGGAGCACAAAAGGTTTTTTTGCTGCAAAGAGGGGTCTCAGACAAGGAGACCCTATGTCTCCTTTGATTTTTATTCTATGCATGGATTACTTAACTAGGATCCTAGCATATATTGGGGAGTTGGATGAATTTAAGTATTTCACAGGGTGTGGTAGTTTGAAAGTGAATCATCTGAGTTTTGCAGATGACTTACTTTTGTTCTGCAAAGGTGAGGCAAAATCAACCTACCTCCTTTTGCAGGGTCTTAAGTTGTTTTCTGAAACCTCTGGGTTGAGCAATTTACTATACTGCTATGGAAGAGAGTGAAGCTGTAAGAGTTGAGCAATTTTCAGGGTTCATCAAAGAAAATCTTCCATTCAGGTATCTTAGAGTACCTATAAGTTCAAGGAAGTTAAAAGCTGCTGATTGTGATCTGCTCATTGACAAGATGACAAGCAGAATAAGATCATGGAGTACTAGGAGTCTGTCATATGCTGGTAGAGCTCAGTTAATAAATTCGCCCGCTTAGTGTCCATAGCTATTGGGCACAAATTTTCCTCCTTCCCCGGTGTCAGTAATGAGGAAGATAAATTCTATTTGGCAGGAATTATCTATGGTCCGGGTGCTTTTGGTGATAAAAATGGGAATGTTAAATGGGATGATATGTGCGTAAATTAGAAAGATGGTGGTGTAGGCTTCGAAACATTATTGCTTGGAACAAAGTCCGTTGTTGGGAAGCTTATTTGGCACATAGGATGTCAGAAGGATGATTTGTGGGTCAAGTGGATTCATGCGGTCTATGTGAAGAGTAGGTCTTGGTGGGACTTTCAAGCCCCATCAGGTGCTAGCTGGGTATCAAATACCTTTGCAAGGTTAAAAACGAGCTCCTTCAGATTGGTATGTCACAATGGAGTATGAATCAAAGGTACTCTATTAAAAATGTGTATAATATGCTCGCTAGAGGAGAGACTCGCCGCAATTTGGACTCAAGGGGTTTGGAAAGTAATGAATCGCCCAAACATAAGTTCATTATGTGGCTAGGGATTCAAGGCAGATTGAGAACTAAGGACAAGTTGTTCTTATACAATGTCAGCCTAGACAATCTGTGCTGTTTACGGGGAAGGGCAGAGGAGACACATGATCATATTTTCTTTGAGTGTGAGTTCAGTAAACAACTGCTCATGAAGCTTCTTGAGTGGATTGGAGTGAGGTTCTAGCAAAGGAACCTGACTCAATGGATAAACTGGATCAGGAAAAGATATACAGGAACAAAGATGAGAAAGCATGTTTTGTATGCAAGATTGGCAAACCGTTGTATACCGATTTGGATGACTAGAAATGAAGCCTTGTGGCAGGCCAAAGTTAGAAGAATAGATAGTGTAATTAAGAATACAAAATGTATAGTAAAGAATAGAATCAATTATGTTCATCTAGTAAATGGAGTGAGAGAGATTGTGAATGGATAGGAAGTTTGTAAAGTGATGTATAGGTTTTTTTGGCCTCCTGTGGCCTGATAGTTTTTCAGCCCTTCAATTAAAGGGTTTAGGTTGTTTTTTTTGGAGAAGCAATATACTTACTTACCAAAAAAAAAAGGTGAGGTCGGATCTTGTGCAGGATCAATATTAGCTTCATTTTCAGGCATTTGGAGGTATTGAAATTGAACAATTGTGAATGAATATGAAAGGATTTCACAACAATGACAAAATTTCAGGCTTTGAAATCAAAATTCTTAGATTGAGATCTAAGAATGAGACAATAGATTTCAAGGATACAAACAATCCAGAAATGATGAAATCAAAATGAATGTGATGTAATGAAGAAATCAAGATGAATCAAGCTAAACACAAATGAATTATGAACTTCAATGAAGTCGAAATAGAATCAATTGAAGAATTTTAGCAGAAATTTCAACAATCAGCTAATGAATTTGAACTAATTTCCGATTTAAACAAACTTTGCTGATTGAATAAAGTTTCGAATCTTACTGAAATTTTCTGCAGAGAAACTTCATAAATTGATGAAAAAGTTGATTAATACTTCAGAATGATTCAGAGACGATTTCTAAGAAACTTTGAGCAGGATCAATTTACTACTCTGATACCATGTGATGATTTGAGATTGAACTCAAACAACAAAAATGAAGAAGATTTCAGTTCTAGAATTTTAGCATAGAAGAGAGAGAAATATCTTTCATTATGACTTAGGGAGAGAGAATTATATTGAATGAATGAAAATATTACAAGGAAACTCTATTTATACAAATTTTAGAGACTCGATTAGCCGAGCACTATAACAAACTATGCCGACTCATTATTCTCGTTATTAACTAACAAACTAATTGGCTAACTAACGTGCGCCGGCCCTAAGCAAGTCCAAAATGGGACTCAAGACAGGGGCCACCCTTTTAGAGGGGCCTCAAATTTTGAAAAAAAAATAAAAGAAGAAGCCCAAGAGACAAGGCCCAGCGCTGAAGTACCAAGCACGCCTAAGACATAACAATTAACAACTCAGCAAAAGTACTTTTTCAAAAACAAGGGAGATAATAAATGAGCAACAGTACGTAGTACAGTACCAAGCACGCATAAGTCTTCTCTCTCATCAGCATCACTCACTCTCTCTCTCTTCGATTTTCTCAGACAAAGACTCCATTGTTAACCGCTGGGTCTTAGTTCTTCCTATCTACTTTCTCTATTGTTACCCGAAATTGGCGAAATTCAGCCCCCAAAAACCACTTCTTTCTCTCTCTGTTGTCTGTTCTTAACTTCTTATACGCTGTCTATAATGCTACGGGAAATAAAAAATCGCATCACCAGAATCTTCTTCTTCAACGAGAAAAAATCGATGGCTATAAATTTACAACTTTCATCTCCTCTCAAATCACATCTGAAATTCAGAAATTCAGGTAATTAAACTTTCTTAGTTTAATTTTGATTTTTTGTTTTCATGATAAATTTTGTAAATACCAAATTATCTCAATTAAATTGGCGAATTGGTATTGGTTAGTTTAATTTACTGATTTTTATTGCTTAGTTTAATTTACTGATTTTTATTGTTTAGTTTTAATGTACCTATTTTATTTGATTTATGCAGATTTTGGACCTTTTGGTGTTGGAGGACTGATTTTGAAGATTGAAAACACTTACACAGAAAAATTAAGGTTATTCTTTCTTTGCAATTAATATTTATTGTGTTGTTTAGTGATTGTGTTAAATTTTATTTCAATTATGCCTCCTCGATTTAGAAAATTTGATTAGGGCCATGAAAACCGTAAAAAGAAAATGAGAGTTCTTTGAGTTTTTTATATAGGGGCCTCATATTTAATTTTCAGCACAGGGCCGCCATATCGTTCGGGCCGGGGCTGCTAACTAACTTGCTTGTAGAAGAAGCTAAGTAACTAACTCAGGTTTAGCTAGGATCCTTAACAACTTCAAATGTGGAATTATTACTTAACACAAGTCTAGGAAAGTTCATAGTAATTAGTTTGTTAGTAGTACAATAACAAAAATGTGGTGCTTCCTTAAGTGACAAGTGACAACTTTTTTTTTTTTTTCCTTTTCAAAAGAGAAAGTAAAGCATTAGTAAATAGCAAAAGGTAATGGAGCAGCTTCCTTGAAGCCGATTTTAAAAACTGCCTTGTTTCTTTCAACTCATTCTACTATATATCCACAACATTAAGCTACAATTTTCGCAGCAATTTTTTTTTGGTAAAATATAGAAATCAAGTTACAACTTACAAGTACATATACTTCCCTTCTATTCTTAATTACTCAAGAGTCAAAAAAAAAATTATCTTTCTTTTTAGTTTTACATTATTTTTTTGACGAGTAGTCTTACATTATTATTAATTCACCTCCCATAAGATCCAATGAGCTTGGCTGAAATATACATGAATATGGATGCATCCTCTGTTGAAGAATCTGATGAAGAGGATGACGACTATGAGAATCATTTATATTGGGAGCCTGATGATTACGACTATGAGGATCATATTCTTCACTGGGATCATGGAGATTTATATTCGGAACCTGACGATTGGTATGAACTTGAAATTCCCTTTTTAAAAAATGAAGAAACACACTCTAATCATCATGGTTTTGGTTCTTCAATTTTCACATTTTTGCTGAAATATTACAGTGTCATAAAGAAGGCGTTAAAGTTGGTAAACATAAATGTGAAATGGCTTTTCTTTAAGTGGGTTTTTATTGTGGTAAATGTTGTAATAGAAGTATGCCAAGCTTCACTAACCCAAGAAAATGCAATAGGGAAAATCAGCACACCTTTTACCTCAAGTTGAGTGTGATTACATCTAGCATTTGCTTGATGATTTCGCTCGTCGAGGCGATTCATGAAGGGAAGGAGAGTAAAGTGGTGTGGCGAAAGAGGGGTTGTTTTGGTTGGTTTTATTACCCTGGGGCTAGGCAGGAGCAGAGGAGGCTATTTGCAAGGTTTGCGCTCATTTTCGGTGTGGTTAGCTCGATGGTTCAATGTTGTATTAACTTGATAGCACTAGTGTTCAACAAGAGTTTCATCAAATTCGAGACGTTGCCGCTGTTGCTTTCATCTGGTTATTTGGTTGCTGCATTGGTTGATAATGGGGGGGGAAGGAAATGGTTAAAGGCCCTGTTATTTTGGACTTATTTTTCGCCCGCTTCGCCCGCTCGCTAATTTTGGCTCGCTCAATTCGGCTCAATTCGGCTCAATGCAGCTTCGCTCAATGAGCTTCTCTCACGCTTTTTCATTCGGCCCGGCTTCGGCCATGGCTTAATTGGCCAGTTCACCCAAAAAACGGGCCTAAGTGTGAAGTACATGGAAGGTGTGTTGCAGAGTGTTCTCGGTGTAAGGTGGATGCTTCTGTTTAAAAATATGCGCTTACAACTCTATAGACAACTAGTTTTTTGGCGCGGGTGATGCCAAGGGTGTAGCATATTAAGACAATTATGAGAACAGTTGTGTGGATGCTTCTGTTTGAACTAAAGGCCTAAGGCTTTTGAGGATATAATACTACAATGGAGTATATGGTGTTGGCGCATTCTCCCCACCTTATTTTCGCCCGCCTGGTTCGCCCGCCCGCCCGTTGATTCACCCGCTCGGCTCCTAAATGATAATCATTACTATTAATTAGTTATAATTTAATCTCGGTTCGCTTCGCTTCATTGTTTTATGCCGGAAGAGAATGTGCCCTTAGTTATTAAGGTATATGAGGACTTGTAATATTACCATTTTATGATTTATTTTCCCCATAATATAAAGATAGAAATTGATGATCGATCAAGCTTTTTTTTTTCCCAGCCCCTTTGTAAATCTTTTAGCACCTCACTGATTTTGTACTACTATTAATGTAGTTACTCTCTACGTCCCTAGCTAAATAATAAAGTACTACATTACTATTGCAAGTCGTTTTTTTTATAGTTATTGCAAGTCGTTTGAAAAGATAGTAGGACGTATTCTACATTTGAGTAGGTTATAGATTCGGACTTGCATAAATTACCCTTAAGTACCTCTTAAATAAGTATTACCAGAAAGGCAGAAACTCCCTTAAAAATAATATTTCAAGAAACAACTATATTAGCCTAGATATATAGGTAATATAGCAAAGGATGATATATGCGACCCCATTATTCCTTAATGAATGACCTAACTAGTTCATCTATACTAACATATTAAAAGGCGTGCTCGACATCAGATGCACGCCACGTGACACCTCTCTTACTCCAATAGGATATGTGTACATATGTCATGTCAACTAACAAAAGTAAATTAGCGTGCAACAAGATTTGAACTGGTGACATTATGCAATTATAGATAGTACAATTACCATCTCAACCAACTTTTAGTCATGCTTTAAATGTCCACATTATTATATTTGTACCTTTTAAATGTTGAGCTTTTCTTTATTATATTTTAATGCGAATGGAAAAAAATACATATCAAGTTCGGAAATAATGCCACTCGGCCAACGCCCGGCCCAAATACTAGTTATTCTTCAAAGGGTGCAACGTTAAATTTTCACATTATTCAATACACATCTTTGTTCACTTAATCTTTATTTATTGGGTACTAACTAAAAAAATGCTTAGTTTTTTTTAATTAGAATATATATAAATAAATAGTTTTTTTATTAAGATATAATATAAATAAATAATACTAAATATCAGTTATATGTTGGCAATTATGGACAAAAGTCTATGAAGTTTGACCTCAAAATATTCTTTTTTTCCCACTTCAAGAAGAAAGAAATATGTAGGGATGTAGAGATTAGGTCCACATAATTTTTATGATAGGGGGAGTTTCTTTTTTTAACACACAAAAGACGATAATATATATAAAAGGGCTTGAATCCCTAAATTACAACTTAGGTGGAGATAATTAAGGTTAATAACTAGAGTAGAGACCATTGGCAAAATACTGAGGGGGGGGGGAGAAAGCAAAACTAAGTTACACATTGCCAAATAAGAACCTAAGAGGAAAACTACTTAGTAACAGCTTTGACATCTTTGTTGTAAGCAATGGCCATTATCTCTCCGATGATCCCTTTCTTCTATGACCAAATGCAAAGCATATATATATATAACTATATAAGATATAAAACTAGGTCGTAACTTGGTGACAATCAATTTTGATTTTACTTAGTAATATCTACATGTTATAGTATATGAGAATTGATAAGTGTCGGGACCATTTTGCTTATTTTAATACTATGACAAAAAGGCTTAGTATTGTACAATATTGACTATTGATGTATACGCACTTTTGGAAAAAAAAAGTCGAAAACATACAACTCCAGTAAGTCCATTGTACTTGTTTGTACACTAGAATAGTAAGATGTACGTGCACCCGACTAGCATGTGAGGCATATTGGAGACTAGTATACCTGATTATGTGGATGCTTGTATGCCACATCATCTTATAGTTTGTTAGATGATTTACAAAGTTGTTATTACTCGCTAACAACCTACTGTATATATATTATAATCATAACATTATCTAGGGCTGTAAGATTTCATTCTGTTCAATACAATAGATTCTTCCTGCTTACTTCTCTCTCCAAACATTTTCTCTAAAATCATGAAGCTAATCTTCATGAAATAACATGGTATCAGAGCTTAATCACACATTCTAGTACAATTTTCGCTGAAAATTCTTCAAATTTTTTGTTGTTTCAGGTTCATCTGAGAAAACCGAAGTTAATCGAAGAAAAATTTGCAGTTGAAATTCGTCAATTCAGGTGTATTTAATCGAATCTCACTCTCGTTTCTTGCTGATCAGGTTTCGTAATTGCTTAAATACTTCAATTGAGCTTTGAATTTGTTCAATTTTTCCCTTGAATTTGTGGATTCTTGCTGAAATCTTAAATCTCATTATCTTTCTGATTGATTCCTTCTGAAATTTCTGCAAAATTCTCAGAATTGAATCTGAGATTGATGATCATTTGTTCTCAAAATTCTTGATAATCTCTTATGCAATTCACTCGTTCTATCATTCAATTTTGCCACCTGCTTGTTGATTTCGTTCATAATTCATTCTTGATTACCTAGACATTCTTGCAATTGTTCTATTCTTGTCTGAAAATTCTCAAACACAAATTCAATCATGCCTGTTGACGAAAGTACATCTTCTCAGTTACCTTTGAATCAAACTCCTACTAGTATATACTACATTCATCCATCTAATGCTAATTCTGCTCAATTAGTATCTTTCAAGTTTAATGGTGAAGGCTATACTAGTTGGAAAAGAGCAATGTTACTGACCTTATCAGCTAAAAATAAGGCAGGTTTTGTTGATGGAGTTTATAAACCACCTACTGATGAAACTACTGATGAGTATAAAGCTTGGTCTAGGTGCAATGATTTAGTATGTTCCTGTATATTATTCAACCTTGATGAAAACATAGCTGGTAGTGTAATGTTTAGAAGAACCGCTAGGGACATTTGGATGGATCTTGAGGAACGCTATGGTTACACATCATTAGCACAAATTTATGCCTTAGAACGAAGCTAGCTGACATTCATCAAGGTGCTACTCAATCTGTCTCTGAATTCTTCACTGGCATTAAGTCAGTCTGGGATGCAATTGATGAAGCGCATCCCTTACCCTACTGTACTTGTAACCAAAAGGTTGTATGAGAGGCACCAAGAGAAAGATGGTTATTCAATTTATGATGAAGTTGTCTGATCAGTTTGCAACCATTAGAGGGAATATGCTCATGATGCAAAGAACTTCCTAAAGTCACCGAGGCTTATAGGATGTTTGCTCGTCAGAAGAGAAACATAAGGAGATCTCTCGTTGCAAAGATCTTCATACTCGAATCAATGGCTTTTGTAGCGGATAATGTAAGGTACACCGAATCAAAGTTTTCTAACGTGAAGCATAACAACAGGTTTCAAAAGATCCAACACTTCCAGAGGTAAAACTGACTAGCCAGGATCCAAATATTACTGCACACATTGTGAAATTCCAGGACACATCATTGATAGATGCTTTAAAGTCCATGGCTATCCAGCCAATTTTAAGGGGTTTAAAGATAAGTGAATGACAACCTTATCTTCATCCGAAGCATCCGCTATGGATATTGATGATAAACCCGGACCTTCCTTGTCTATGGATCAAGACAACCAACTTATGAGCATGCTCAAATCTTCCCTGGTCCAACAACAACACAAATCCTAGTCATGCTATGATGGCAGGTAACAATTTGTGTTTTCTCTCTTGCTCTGATTCTAAGTGGCTACTTGATAGTGGTGCTACAGACCATATTTGCTCTGACCTAAGTTGTTTCTCTGACTATACCACAATGCATGAATCTGAAAATTTTATCACTATGCCTGATAGAAGTAAAATTCCTGTGAAACACATTGGTACTGTGAAGTTGAATGGTGACATTGTGCTACATAATGTTTTACATGTTCCTCATGTTAAATTCAACTTGATTTCAGTACACAAGTTGTGCCAAGATATGAGTTGTGAGTTACACTTCACTCATAATGAATGTTTTGTCTCTTCACAGACAGGGAGGTTGATTCCTCTTGGTAAATTGAAGGCTGGTCTATACAATGTTCAAGATAAGGAGGTTTGTCATAAAGCTGTTTCCTCACATCCAAGTAATAAAACTTGTCTAGCTGCTGTAGAAGATGCTAAATTGTGGCATCTTAGGCTAGGACACTTACCTTTTACTCAGCTCAAACTGTTACATATATCTTGTGATGCTAAGTTTTGTCTCTTAGACACAATTTGTCAAGTCTGTCCCAAGGCTAAGCAAACTAGGCTTTCTTTTCCTAAAAGTTCAATAAAGACCGATAAACCTTTTGAACTACTTCACATTGACCTATGGGGTCCTCATTCTGTTAATACACCTACTGGTTGTAATCAATTCCTCACTATAGTAGATGATTTTAGTAGATTTACATGGATACACTTCTTAAAACACAAGTCTGATTCTGTTTCTGTGATGAAGATATTTTTACAAATGGTGCAAACTCAGTTTGGGGTTACAGCTCAAAGTGTTAGATCGATAATGCTCGGAGAGTTGTGTGAAGGTGATATGAAAATATTATATGATGAACTTGGTATCTTAATCCGTACTAGTTGTCCCGACACTCCACAACAGAAATGGGGTTGTGGAAAGGAAACATAAACATCTCCTAGAAACAGCAAGGGCCTTGTATATTCAATCTAGAGTGCCCGATGCATTCGGGGGTTATTGTGTTCTTTGGCCGTCTATCTTATCAATCGGATGCCCTTGAAAGCTATCAATCTTGATACTCCCTATTTCGTACTCTATGGTAAAGTCGCTTCTATTTCTCACCTTAGAACATTTGGATGCTTGTGTTATGTATCTACTTCTAAGGTTAGAAGATCTAAGCTTGATGCAAGAGCCAAACCTTGTGTGTTTCTTGGTTACTCAGATTCTCAAAAAGGATATAAAGTCCTAGACCTTGCAAGCAACAAAATTTCGACCACTAGAGATGTCCATTTCCATGAGCGACATTTCCCTTACCATTTATTTCACAAAATTTCTAATCCAACTTCCACCTACAAAGACCGCCATATATCTACCTTCCAGTTCAAAGACCCATATTTCATGATACACCCGACTTCTCATCTCCATATAATATCTTTCCCTCTCATGATTCTTTTCCTTCTTCTCCCGAGTCACCTTCTATCTTGTCATCTTCACCGCATACCACTTCGTTTCTTATACTTCTATCCCTCCAATTCCTTCTACCTCATCCTTACTTGATCTCTCGATTCTTTCTCTCTGTTCCCCGCCCTTGCTCCAAGGAAATCTACCGAGCCTCATAAACCACCTTCATATCTTCAAGACTATAAATGTCACTCCACTTCTTCCTCTTTCTCTTTGAATTCTTCTCACTGGTGTAATCTGATTTCCTATTCTCATTTTCCTGCTGAATTTCAAGCACTTCTTTCTCAAACATGTGCTTTGACTGAACCTTCTATTTATACTGAAGCCTCTACTGATCCTCTGTGGGTAGATGCCATGAATGCTGAATTACAAGCTCTTCAAAACAATCACACTTGGGAATTGGTCTCTCTTCCAAAAGGTAAAAGAACTGTTGGTTCTAAATGGGTCTACAAAGTTAAACTTAAGGCTAATGGTGAGTTAGAAAGATGCAAAGCTAGATTAGTGGCTAAAGGATACAACCAGAAATATGTAATTGATTATGCAGAAACTTTTAGCCCCGTGGTTAAGATGAGCACTGTCAGAACTATCATTGCTGTTGCAGCCTGCAAACATTGGCCTATCTACCAATTAGATGTGAATAATGCGTTTCTACATGGGGATTTAAAGGAAGAAGTCTATATGAAGGTTCCTGAAAGGATGTCTAATCCTAATAATCTGGTTTGTAGGCTTACTATATCTCTATATGACCTAAAGCAGGCTTCTAGGCAATGGCATGAAAAGTTAGCTCACTCTCTTACTGGTCAAGGCTTTATTAAATCTCACCATGATCATAGCTTATTCATTAAGAAGCAAAATGCAAAAATTTGTATTGCTGTAGTTTATGTAGATGACATTATTGTCACTGGCACCAATCTTGCTGACATAGAGGCTCTCAAGGCTCATCTTCATCATGAATTCAGCATTAAAGACCTTGGTAAGCTGAATTATTTTCTTGGTATAGAGGTGGGTTACACACCAGAGGGTATCTTGCTAAGTCAAGGCAAGTTTATAAAAGAACTACTTTCTTGTTGCTCTTTTGATCTTAGTAAGAATGTTTCTACTCCTCTTCCACTTAATATCAAACTTCAGCGTATGTTGGTGACCTCCTTCCTAATCCCGAGTCCTACAGATCTCTTGTAGGGAAGCTCAATTTCCTAACAACTACAAGACCTGACTTGGCTTATGTTGTACAAAGCCTAAGTCAGTTTATGCAATCTCCCAGGACCTCACACCAGGCTGCTTTGATTCACACTTTAAGATATGTTTCTTCTACAGCTACTCAAGGGATTTTGTTAAAGGCTAGTGATGATCTATGTCTTCAAGCTTTTTCATTCCTCGACCGGGCTTCTTGTCCGTATTCTAGAAAATCTATAATAGGCTATGTTTTATTACTTGGTGGCTCTCCCATTACATGGAAGTCAAAGAAACAAGGCATTGTATCAAAGTCCTCCTCTGAGGCTGAATACAGGGCTATGGCAGCCACCGCCCTCGAGGTGACTTGGGTGGTTAGACTCTTAGAAGAGCTTGGCATCAACAACTTACAACATGTTGTGCTGCATTGTGACAATCAATCAGCCCTCCATATTGCTAGGAATTCTGTTTTTCATGAAAGGACCAAGCATATAGAGATTGATTGTCACTTTACTAGGGAGAAAGTACTTGAAGGCTTACTACAACTTACATATCTTCCTACTCAACATCGCCTTGCGACGTTTTTACAAAGATCCTACCTTCACCTCGACTCAAGATTCTCCTAACCAAGTTGGGAATGACTACTAATATCCCTCCCAACTGGGAGGGGGTATTGGAGACTAGTATACCCGATTATGTGGATGCTTGTATGCCACATCATCTTATAGTTTGTTAGATGATTTACAGGTTGTTATTACTGCTAACAACCTACTGTATATATATTATAATCATAACATTATCTAGGGCCGTAAGATTTCATTCTGTTTAATACAATTTATTCTTCCAACTTACTTCTCTCTCTAAGCATTTTCTCTGAAATCATGAAGCTAATCTTCATGAAATAACAAGGCACACACGTATTACGTGTCATACACGCGCCCTCGTGTTTCATGCATGCTTTTTCAAGAGTGATCCAAGCGTATATATGGCAGAATCACCAATACAACTATACGCAAAGTTTCTGCCTTTTGTTATCCGAGAAAAGAAAATTTGTGGTAAAGAAGAATGTCTTGCATTGCAGTTAAGTATGGATAGTATTCCGTCAGTTGAACGATTGTTTGTTATAGTCAAGTTTCTCCTTATTAGGGAGCTTAATTTTCCCAATATGTGTGTGAATATCTCATAAAGAAGATTGGACAGGGATAAAGGTATCTTCTATCTGGTTTTTCGATCATTTAAAGGACCAATGAGCAAAGATCATTCTGTTACAATTTGACTCAAAAATGAAAAGAAAAAGGTTTTTCCAATTCAGGACTAATGGGTCCCAGGGGCACCGACTAGTTAGCTTTCTAGTCAACAAATCTCACGAGGTCCCCTTCACTATGGGGCCTAAAGGACACTGGCCTTCATTCTATACCTCAAGTCCTCAAGCGCTCGGTGCTCTCATAACAAGGAGTGGGGACAGAGTTGGATATGGATCGGACTCGGGTGTCAACTAGTTTAATTAGTAAAATTACTAGGTGTACCATTGGCCGTAACTGAAGATTGAATCTTGTTTACTCTTTCACTTCATTCCTTTTTATTTGCCGCATTTCCTTTTATGTATATTTTTAAAATATGTTGTGTTGAGTGGATAGATAAATTTGTTTCACTGCATATATATCAAGTAAGAGAAAATTGGAGAGAGAGGTTGTAAATGCATAATGAATCTTTTAAAGGCAAATCAAATGACACAATCTTTTAGAAATATATATCATGGAGAATATATTATCGTCTATGTGACTCTCTATACACCAAGATGCATTCGACAAGAATAACGTAATGTGTTATTACAATAACCTTAAACATTTCATAATCACATACCATGATATTACGACTTAAGCCTTCATTGCTGGTGGTCCACCTGCGATATAGGAATTACTACTAAAGGAATAATAGACATATGAAACTTCATACTACTAAGTAAATGGTTTGATAGTGCATAACGAAAATTAAGATGTTCCCTAAAGTGAGTACTAGTTTTCAAAAGTATAGTGGTGTGAAATTGCGTAGCTTTTTTTCGTTAAGCCTATAACACAATAGAGTTTGTTACATCCTTGATCACAAAACTACTAATTCATATTTCATATACTCTCGCATGAAACATTGTTATACCTTCAATTATGGATTCTGATCAAGAGAATTATACTGACTATTCGCTGCTAGATCATTATACTGGTAATGACTGGGATGATTCAGAGACGGCTTAGCTTCTACCCATCTCATTAACAGAGTCATATACAGCAACCATCCAAAGTATCACCGCAACTACTAGATGACACCACTCTTGTATCTCTTGGGGAGATGATATGTAGAGTCTTTCGTGTTGAACTTGACACGCGAATCTTCCATGTCGAAGAAACAATGTGTAATCGAGAAGGTAACGATTATTCTAGTTGTAGATTTGGAGCTTTGATTCACACATTTTTGCTTAAAATTTACAGTGTCATAAAGAAGGCATTGAGGTTTGAAATCCTTGATAAGAAATGGGTTTTCTTCAAGTGGCTTTTTGTTGTGTTAAATGTTGTGATTGAAGTATGCCAAGCTATGTTTAGCCAAGAAAATACACAAGGAAAAATTAGTACTATTTTTCCGTTCATGCATTTCCAACCATTGATTTATGAAACGAACAGGATTTCGTCCCCGACGGATAGCAAAATGCAGAGAAAGATCATACTAAAGCAAAACCTCCTTTTGTTTTTGCAATATTTCGAGATATGGAAATTAATTATATCTGTAATTGTTACTCTTAACTTTTTTTCCAACCCCATGCATAACATAATTTGCTACGTCAATGTCACAGAAATCACCATATTATATAATTCCCAATTTCCCATGATTATACTACAAACTTGAGGATAACAAAAATACGTTAAAACCCAAATTATCAACAAATGTGAAAAGAAAAGGGAAAGTTTATGATAACTAGACCATCAATTTGATAGAGTTTCTCCTTCAACTGCGCAATAGAATCACACAAATCAACATGAATAGAAAGTTTTTGGTGAGGATGAGACTTAGAAATGGGCTATTTAAGAACAAGTTGGGTTTTCTTGGAAATAGGAGAAAAAGAAATGAAATCTTCACTCTTTAATTTGAGTTTTTCAGGGGATTTTGGGTTTTCATGGTGGTTTGCAACAATGAGGCCAATATAGGAATTATGAAGAATAACTGTTAGGGAGTATATGACATTAAGAAGTTTTCTTACATTAGGAGTCTCTTGTTGAGATAAGTATTTCTTTTGTTAGGATTAGTTATCCTTATTCTGCTAGGCTTAGGTATCTTGTAACTATATATATTCATGATTTACATCAATGAGAAGGGAACGCAATTTACACTTCATAGTATTTCACATGGTATCGGAGCACTCTTAATTTTTTTTTCCACAACGTATCTCATGGCTGGTGATGAGGTTGTATCACAGCCATCTCCTCCAACCCCAAATCCAAAACTAGATATTACCTCTCCGTTTTATCTCGGCACGGGTGATCGTCCCGGCGACTTCATCACTCCAACTCGTCTCACCCATGACAACTACGACGAATGGGCCGCCGACATACAACTAGCCCTCGAGGCCCGCCGCAAATTCGCGTTTCTTGATGGTAGTATTACCGCTGCTGAACCTCCCTTCTCCTCCGCGGATTGGGCCACTGTAAACGCAATGCTCGTTTCTTGGATATTAAATACAATCTCTCCGGATGTCAAAGGTACGTTAACTAAATTTCGCGAAGCCAAACGTTTATGGGATCATCTAAAAATCCGCTATGCGACTGTTAATGGCCCTCGCATCCAACAATTACGTTCTGCTATTGCTCGTTGTGATCAACCTAAAACTATGACTGTTTCTAGTTATTATGGCAAACTCAATGCTTTATGGGAAGAATTATATCATCATGTTCCACTGATTCATTGTACTTGTTGTTCTAAGTGTGAGGTTGGATCTCTTCATGCTTCTCGTCGTGAAACTGAAAAAATTCATGACTTTCTTATGGGTCTTAATTCTGAATATTATTCCCGACTCCGTACACAAATTTTATCCATGGACCCCCTCCCTTCTTTAGATCGTGCATATCAATTAGCTATTCAGGATGAACGTGTGCGTCTGGCCACTGCCGAATCCCCGCAACCGAGTGAGGTACTCGGATTTGCTGTGCGTGCGGATTCAAGTCGCGGACGTGGCTCGGGGAATCGGCCCACATGTACACACTGCAACAAATTAGGCCATGAGGCTGCCAAGTGCTGGCAACGTCTTACTTGCACACATTGCAAGAAACAAGGCCATGAGGCTTCGGGGTGTTACGAGCTTGTCGGGTATCCAGAGGGCTGGCCTAACAACACTCGCACGGCTGGTCGTGGTTCTCGTCAGTCGGCAGGTCGGGGTCGTGGTGCTGGTCAAGCCAACGTTGTGACTGCCGTGGGTGTGTCTTCATCCAGCGCATCATCTTCTTCGAGTTCCCAATCGCTTTTCACGGCCGACCAATGGAAGGCCCTTACGGGTTTACTTGGAAATACTGCCCTTCCTCCTGAACGTCTTAATGGTATGTTTAATTTTGATTCCTGGATTATTGACACAGGGGCCACAAACCATGTTACCGGTAATAAAGCATGGTTTTCTAGTTTGATTGATGTTGATCCTTGTCCTATTGGACTTCCAAATGGAGATACGGTGGTGGCAAATCAAAAGGGATCTATCCTTCTTTCCCCTACTATTACTTTATCTGATGTTTTGTATGTTCCTCAATTCAGTTGCAATTTACTTTCGGTTTCTCAACTCACTAATGATTTGCACTGTATTGTCCAATTTTCCTCCTCTATGTGTGCTATACAGGACCATCTGAGGGAGCTGATTGGAACGGGGCGTAGGCAAGATGGACTTTACTACTTTGATGGAGTCCCCAAGAATCAACCGGTTTATGTGCATACCGCCATCTCGGACTTTGAACTATGGCATCGTCGGATGGGTCATCCTTCTGAAAAAGTAGTGAAGTTACTTCCCCCTTTGTGTGGTCATAAGGGTAGTTTAGATAATCATTGTGAAATATGTTTTCGTGCGAAACATCCTCGCGATAAATTTCCTATTAGTACTAATAAAGCATCTAGAATTTTTGAGAAAATCCATTGTGATTTATGGGGTCCTTATAAGCACTTATCTTCCTGTGGGGCTCGATATTTTTTAACCATTGTTGATGACTATTCTAGAGCTGTATGGACATATTTAATGGTAGATAAAACAGAAGTTTTTCGCATGTTCATGAATTTTGTTGCCATGGTTGATCGTCAATTTTCTTCTACCATTAAAATTGTTCAAAGTGATAATGGCACAGAATTTAACTGTCTGCATGATTATTTTAATGCAACTGGCATCCTATTTCAAACCTCATGTGTCTCTACCCCTCAACAGAATGGTCGGGTAGAGCGTAAACATAAACACATTTTGAATGTTGGCAGAGCTCTTCTTTTTCAAGCTAAGAGAGAGTGTTCTTTCTGCAGCCCACCTCATTAATAGAACTCCTTCTATATTGTTAAACAACAAATCACCTTTTGAACTTCTTCATGGTTATTCTCCTGCTTATGAGGCTATTAAAACTTTTGGGTGTCTATGTTTTGCTCATAATCAAAAAAATAAGGGTGATAAATTTGTAAGCAGAAGTCGGAAGTGCCTTTTTGTAGGCTACCCATTTGGCAAGAAAGGATGGAAATTATTTGATCTTGATACCAAAGAATTTTTTGTGTCTCGTGATGTAAAATTTTTTGAGGAAGTTTTCCCTTTTATCACTCCCGAAGATGCTAATATTGATCCTTCTTCCTTATTCCCTTCCTCTCCTCACCAAATTCATCCGGATTTTGCCTCTTTTTTGGATGACGACCAACCTCCACAAACAGCCCAGTCACAAATTGAGCCCCAATCATCTTCTCATCCTTCACAAAACGGCCCTTCCTCTCCCACCTAACTTTCCCTCACCCGGCCCGTCTCCTACCAAGGCCCAACCTTCACCCTCACACTCTCCCGATCTCGCCCCCGCCACTCGGAGTCCGGCGCTCCCTGCGAGCTCGGCGCTCCACTTGCATCTCCTGGACCTCGGTCCCTCCGGGCCCATAATCCCTTCCGCGTGTCTCGGTTGGACCACGAGTCCGGTTCCACCCCAATTTCCATTGCTTCGGACCCCGCCACCGAGCCCCGGCCTTTATCTCCTAATTTGGACACTCCAGCCCCTTCTAATGTCTCAAACCCAGTTTCGAGTCTTTTTTGGGTCGAGGTTTGCGAGAAAAACATCCCTCGGTCTTGCTCAAGGATTATGTCACGCATTCGGTTCAAGTAAAAAGTCCATCTCCTCGCTCCTCCTTCTACCTCGGCTTCTAAAGGTACTCCGTATCCTATAGCTCACTACATTAATTGTGCAAATTATTCTCGTGAATTATCGAAAGTTTCTTGCAAAATTTGTTGTGAATAATATAGAACCAAAGTCTTTTAAGGAAGCCATGAGGGATCCTCGGTGGAACGCATCTATGCGGGGATGAAATCGGCGCTCTAGAGGATAATGAAACTTGGACATTGGAACCTCTACCTCCGGTAAACGTGCTCTTGGTAGTCAATGGGTGTATCGTATCAAGTACTTAGCTAATGGTGAGGTAGAACACCTCAAGTCTCGTTTGGTTGTCTTTGGTAATCATCGGGAAGCAGTGTATTGATTATAATGAAACTTTTGCTCCTGTTGCCAAAATGACCCTTTGTTCGTGCTTTTTTAGCTATTCTTTGCTTCCAAAAATTGGGAGCTCCATCAAATGGATGTTCACAATGCTTTTCTACATGGTGATCTTACCGAAGAGGTTTATATGAAACTTCCTCCCCGGTTTTGCGAGTTCAAATACTAATATTGTCGCAGATTGCGAAAATCGTTGTATGGTCTCAAGCAAGCTCCTCGTTGTTGGTTTGCCAAGCTTGCTACTGCTTTGAAGAATTATGGTTTTCTTCAATCTTACTCTGATTATTCGCTGTTCACTTATACTAAAGAACATGTTCAGATAAATGTTTTGGTTTATGTTGATGATCTTATCATTTCTGGGAATGATTCCGCTGCATTGCATGTCTTTAAATCATACCTTAGTGATTGTTTCAAGATGAAGGATCTTGGTCCTTTGAAGTATTTTTGGGTATTGAAGTTGCCGAGAGCACTATGGGACTTTTTTCTTTGTCGGCGAAAATATACTCTTGATATTATTTCGAGGCGGGCTTATTAGGTGCGAAGCCCGGTAGCTTTCCTATTGAACAGCATCATCGCTCGGCACAAGCCACGGGCACCATTATCCCAAACGCCGCAGCTTACCGCCGCCTAGTTGGGCGCCTTATTTATCTTGCTGTCACACGACCCGATCTTGCTTATTCAGTTCATGTCTTATCACAGTTTATGCAGACTCCCCGACAGGAACATTGGGATGCTGCATTGCGCGTTGTGCGTTATTTGTGGTGGTGTATGTGCAGAAATTAGAAAGATGGTGGTGTAGGCTTCAGAAACATTATTGCTTGGAACAAAGCTGTTGTTGGGAAGCTTATTTGGCACATAGGATGTCAGAAGGATGATTTGTGGGTCAAGTGGATTCATGCGGTCTATGTGAAGAGTAGGTCTTGGTGGGACTTTCAAGCCCCATCGAGTGCTAGGCTGGTATCAAATACCTTTGCAAGGTTAAAAACGAGCTCCTTCAGATTGGTATGTCACAATGGAGTATGAATCAAAGGTACTCTATTAAAAATGTGTATAATATGCTGCTAGAGGAGAGACCTGCTGCAATTTGGACTCAAGGGGTTTGGAACAGAATGAATCTGCCCAAACATAAGTTCATTATGTGGCTAGGGATTCAAGGTAGATTGAGAACTAAGGACAAGTTGTTCTTATACAATGTCAGCCTAGACAATTTGTGCTGTTTACGGGGAAGGGCAGAGGAGACACATGATCATATTTTCTTTGAGTGTGAGTTCAGTAAACAACTGCTCATGAAGCTTCTTGAGTGGATTGGAGTGAGGTTCTGGCAAAGGAACCTGACTCAATGGATAAACTGGATCAGGAAAAGATATACAGGAACAAAGATGAGAAAGCATGTTTTGTATGCAGTACTTGCAGCTGCTGTATACCAGATTTGGATGACTAGAAATGAAGCCTTGTGGCAGGCCAAAGTTAGAAGAATAGATAGTGTAATTAAGAATACAAAATGTATAGTAAAGAATAGAATCAATTATGTTCATCTAGTAAATGGAGTGAGAGAGATTGTGAATGGATAGGAAGTTTGTAAAGTGATGTATAGGTTTTTTTGGCCTCCTGTGGCCTGATAGTTTTTCAGCCCTTCAATTAAAGGGTTTAGGTTGTTTTTTTTGGAGAAGCAATATACTTACTTACCAAAAAAAAAAGGTGAGGTCGGATCTTGTGCAGGATCAATATTAGCTTCATTTTCAGGCATTTGGAGGTATTGAAATTGAACAATTGTGAATGAATATGAAAGGATTTCACAACAATGACAAAATTTCAGGCTTTGAAATCAAAATTCTTAGATTGAGATCTAAGAATGAGACAATAGATTTCAAGGATACAAACAATCCAGAAATGATGAAATCAAAATGAATGTGATGTAATGAAGAAATCAAGATGAATCAAGCTAAACACAAATGAATTATGAACTTCAATGAAGCTGGAAATAGAATCAATTGAAGAATTTTAGCAGAAATTTCAACAATCAGCTAATGAATGAACTAATTTCCGATTTAAACAAACTTTGCTGATTGAATAAAGTTTCGAATCTTACTGAAATTTTCTGCAGAGAAACTTCATAAATTGATGAAAAAGTTGATTAATACTTGGAATGATTCGTAGACGATTTCTAAGAAACTTTGAAAGCGGGGATCAATTTACTACTCGATACCATGTGATGATTTGAGATTGAACTCAAACAACAAAAATGAAGAAGATTTCAGTTCTAGAATTTTAGCATAGAAGAGAGAGAAATATCTTTCATTATGACTTAGGGAGAGAGAATTATATTGAATGAATGAAAATATTACAAGGAAACTCTATTTATACAAATTCTAGAGACTGATTAGCTGAGCACTATAACAAACTATGCCAGCTCATTATTCTGTTATTAACTAACAAACTAATTGGCTAACTAACAGGCCCGGCCCTAAGCAAGTCCAAAATGGGACTCAGCACAGGGCCACCCTTTTAGAGGGGCCTCAAATTTTGAAAAAAAAATAAAAGAAGAAGCCCAAGAGACAAGGCCCGCCAATAAGTACCAAGCACGCCTAAGACATAACAATTAACAACTCAGCAAAAGTACTTTTTCAAAAACAAGGGAGATAATAAATGAGCAACAGTACGTAGTACAGTACCAAGCACGCATAAGTCTTCTCTCTCATCAGCATCACTCACTCTCTCTCTCTCTTCGATTTTCTCAGACAAAGACTCCATTGTTAACCGCTGGGTCTTAGTTCTTCCTATCTACTTTCTCTATTGTTACCCGAAATTGGCGAAATTCAGCCCCCAAAAACCACTTCTTTCTCTCTCTGTTGTCTGTTCTTAACTTCTTATACGCTGTCTATAATGCTACGGGAAATAAAAAATCGCATCACCAGAATCTTCTTCTTCAACGAGAAAAAATCGATGGCTATAAATTTACAACTTTCATCTCCTCTCAATTCACATCTGAAATTCAGAAATTCAGGTAATTAAACTTTCTTAGTTTAATTTTGATTTTTTGTTTTCATGATAAATTTTGTAAATACCAAATTATCTCAATTAAATTGGCGAATTGGTATTGGTTAGTTTAATTTACTGATTTTTATTGCTTAGTTTAATTTACTGATTTTTATTGTTTAGTTTTAATGTACCTATTTTATTTGATTTATGCAGATTTTGGACCTTTTGGTGTTGGAGGACTGATTTTGAAGATTGAAAACACTTACACAGAAAAATTAAGGTGGTTTCTTTCTTTGCAATTAATATTTATTGTGTTGTTTAGTGATTGTGTTAAATTTTATTTCAATTATGCCTCCTCGATTTAGAAAATTTGATTAGGGCCATGAAAACCGTAAAAAGAAAATGAGAGTTCTTTGAGTTTTTTATATAGGGGCCTCATATTTAATTTTCAACGAGTGGCCGCCATATCGTTCGGGGCCGCTAACTAACTTGCTTGTAGAAGAAGCTAAGTAACTAACTCAGGTTTAGCTAGGATCCTTAACAACTTCAAATGTGGAATTATTACTTAACACAAGTCTAGGAAAGTTCATAGTAATTAGTTTGTTAGTAGTACAATAACAAAAATGTGGTGCTTCCTTAAGTGACAAGTGACAACTTTTTTTTTTTTTTTCCTTTTCAAAAGAGAAAGTAAAGCATTAGTAAATAGCAAAAGGTAATGGAGCAGCTTCCTTGAAGCCGATTTTAAAAACTGCCTTGTTTCTTTCAACTCATTCTACTATATATCCACAACATTAAGCTACAATTTTCGCAGCAATTTTTTTTTTGGTAAAATATAGAAATCAAGTTACAACTTACAAGTACATATACTTCCCTTCTATTCTTAATTACTCAAGAGTCAAAAAAAAATTATCTTTCTTTTTAGTTTTACATTATTTTTTTGACGAGTAGTCTTACATTATTATTAATTCACCTCCCATAAGATCCAATGAGCTTGGCTGAAATATACATGAATATGGATGCATCCTCTGTTGAAGAATCTGATGAAGAGGATGACGACTATGAGAATCATTTATATTGGGAGCCTGATGATTACGACTATGAGGATCATATTCTTCACTGGGATCATGGAGATTTATATTCGGAACCTGACGATTGGTATGAACTTGAAATTCCCTTTTTAAAAAATGAAGAAACACACTCTAATCATCATGGTTTTGGTTCTTCAATTTTCACATTTTTGCTGAAATATTACAGTGTCATAAAGAAGGCGTTAAAGTTGGTAAACATAAATGTGAAATGGCTTTTCTTTAAGTGGGTTTTTATTGTGGTAAATGTTGTAATAGAAGTATGCCAAGCTTCACTAACCCAAGAAAATGCAATAGGGAAAATCAGCACACCTTTTACCTCAAGTTGAGTGTGATTACATCTAGCATTTGCTTGATGATTTCGCTCGTCGAGGCGATTCATGAAGGGAAGGAGAGTAAAGTGGTGTGGCGAAAGAGGGGTTGTTTTGGTTGGTTTTATTACCCTGGGGCTAGGCAGGAGCAGAGGAGGCTATTTGCAAGGTTTGCGCTCATTTTCGGTGTGGTTAGCTCGATGGTTCAATGTTGTATTAACTTGATAGCACTAGTGTTCAACAAGAGTTTCATCAAATTCGAGACGTTGCCGCTGTTGCTTTCATCTGGTTATTTGGTTGCTGCATTGGTTGATAATGGGGGGAAGGAAATGGTTAAAGGCCCTATTATTTTGGACTTATTTTCGCCCGTTCGGTTCGCTTCGGTTGTTCTCGGTTAATTTTGGTTCGGTTAATTCGGTTCAATTCAGTTCAATGCAGTTCAGTTCAATGAGTTTCCTCTCACAGTTTTCATTCAGTTCAGTTCAGTTCAGTTCAGTTTAATTCAGCCCAGTTCGGTCCAAAAACGGGCTAAGTGTGAAGTACATGGAAGGTGTGTTGCGAGTGTTCTCGGTGTAAGGTGGATGCTTCTCGTTTAAAAATATGCGCTTACAACTCTATAGACAACTAGTTTTTGGCGCGGGTGATGCCAAGGGTGTAGCATATTAAGACAATTATGAGAACAGTTGTGTGGATGCTTCTGTTTGAACTAAAGGCCTAAGGCTTTTGAGGATATAATACTACAATGGAGTATATGGTGTTAGGGCGCTTCTCCCAGCCTATTTTCGCTCGTCCGTTCAGTTCAGTTCGGTTCGGTCGGTTCAATTCAGTTCAGTTCCTAAATGATAATCATTACTATTAATTAGTTATAATTTAATTCAGTTCAGTTCAGTTCAGTTGTTTTATGCCGAAGAGAACAAGCCCTTAGTTATTAAGGTATATGAGGACTTGTAATATTACCATTTTATGATTTATTTTCCCCATAATATAAAGATAGAAATTGATGATCGATCAAGCTTTTTTTTTTTCCCAGCCCCTTTGTAAATCTTTTAGTACCTCACTGATTTTGTACTACTATTAATGTAGTTACTCTCTACGTCCCTAGCTAAATAATAAAGTACTACATTACTATTGCAAGTCGTTTTTTTTATAGTTATTGCAAGTCGTTTGAAAAGATAGTAGGACGTATTCTACATTTGAGTAGGTTATAGATTCGGACTTGCATAAATTACCCTTAAGTACCTCTTAAATAAGTATTACCAGAAAGGCAGAAACTCCCTTAAAAATAATATTTCAAGAAACAACTATATTAGCCTAGATATATAGGTAATATAGCAAAGGATGATATATGCGACCCCATTATTCCTTAATGAATGACCTAACTAGTTCATCTATACTAACATATTAAAAGGCGTGTCTGACATTGTATGCACGCCACGTGACACCTCTCTTACTCCAATAGGATATGTGTACATATGTCATGTCAACTAACAAAAGTAAATTAGCGTGCAATAAGATTTGAACTGGTGACATTATGCAATTATAGATAGTACAATTACCATCTCAACCAACTTTTAGTCATGCTTTAAATGTCCACATTATTATATTTGTACCTTTTAAATGTTGAGTTTTCTTTATTATATTTTAATGCGAATGGAAAAAAATACATATCAAGTTCGGAAATAAATGCCACTCGGGCCAACGCCCGGGCCCAAATACTAGTTATTCTTCAAAGGGTGCAACGTTAAATTTTCACATTATTCAATACACATCTTTGTTCACTTAATCTTTATTTATTGGGTACTAACTAAAAAAATGCTTAGTTTTTTTTAATTAGAATATATATAAATAAATAGTTTTTTTATTAAGATATAATATAAATAAATAATACTAAATATCAGTTATATGTTGGCAATTATGGACAAAAGTCTATGAAGTTTGACCTCAAAATATTCTTTTTTTCCCACTTCAAGAAGAAAGAAATATGTAGGGATGTAGAGATTAGGTCCACATAATTTTTATGATAGGGGAGTTTCTTTTTTTAACACACAAAAGACGATAATATATATAAAAGGGCTTGAATCCCTAAATTACAACTTAGGTGGAGATAATTAAGGTTAATAACTAGAGTAGAGACCATTGGCAAAATACTGAAGGGGGGAGAAAGCAAAACTAAGTTACACATTGCCAAATAAGAACCTAAGAGGAAAACTACTTAGTAACAGCTTTGACATCTTTGTTGTAAGCAATGGCCATTATCTCTCCTGATGATCCCTTTCTTCTATGACCAAATGCAGCATATATATATATATAACTATATAAGATATAAAACTAGGTCGTAACTTGGTGACAATCAATTTTGATTTTACTTAGTAATATCTACATGTTATAGTATATGAGAATTGATAAGTGTCGGGACCATTTTGCTTATTTTAATACTATGACAAAAAGGCTTAGTATTGTACAATATTGACTATTGATGTATACGCACTTTTGGAAAAAAAAAAGTCGAAAACATACTACTCCAGTAAGTCCATTGTACTTGTTTGTACACTAGAATAGTAAGATGTACGTGCACCCGACTAGCATGTGAGGCATATTGGAGACTAGTAGACCTGATTATGTGGATGCTTGTATGCCACATCATCTTATAGTTTGTTAGATGATTTACAGGTTGTTATTACTGCTAACAACCTACTGTATATATATTATAATCATAACATTATCTAGGGCTGTAAGATTTCATTCTGTTCAATACATTAGATTCTTCCTGCTTACTTCTCTCTCCAAACATTTTCTCTAAAATCATGAAGCTAATCTTCATGAATTAACATGGTATCAGAGCTTAATCACACATTCTAGTACAATTTTCGCTGAAAATTCTTCAAATTTTTTGTTGTTTCTGGTTCATCTGAGAAAACCGAAGTTAATCGAAGAAAAATTTGCAGTTGAAATTCGTCAATTCAGGTGTATTTAATCGAATCTCACTCTCGTTTCTTGCTGATTAGGTTTCGTAATTGCTTAAATACTTCAATTGAGCTTTGAATTTGTTCAATTTTTCCCTTGAATTTGTGGATTCTTGCTGAAATCTTAAATCTCATTATCTTTCTGATTGATTCCTTCTGAAATTTCTGCAAAATTCTCAGAATTGAATTTGAGATTGATGATCATTTGTTCTCAAAATTCTTGATAATCTCTTCTGCAATTCACTCGTTCTATCATTCAATTTTGCCACCTGCTTGTTGATTTCGTTCATAATTCATTCTTGATTACCTAGACATTCTTGCAATTGTTCTATTCTTGTCTGAAAATTCTCAAACACAAATTCAATCATGCCTGTTGACGAAAGTACATCTTCTCAGTTACCTTTGAATCAAACTCCTACTAGTATATACTACATTCATCCATCTAATGCTAATTCTGCTCAATTAGTATCTTTCAAGTTTAATGGTGAAGGCTATACTAGTTGGAAAAGAGCAATGTTACTGACCTTATCAGCTAAAAATAAGGCAGGTTTTGTTGATGGAGTTTATAAACCACCTACTGATGAAACTACTGATCAGTATAAAGCTTGGTCTAGGTGCAATGATTTAGTATGTTCCTGTATATTATTCAACCTTGATGAAAACATAGCTGGTAGTGTAATGTTTAGAAGAACTGCTAGGGACATTTGGATGGATCTTGAGGAACGCTATGGTTACACATCATTAGCACAAATTTATGCCTTAGAACAGAAGCTAGCTGACATTCATCAAGGTGCTACTCAATCTGTCTCTGAATTCTTCACTGGCATTAAGTCAGTCTGGGATGCAATTGATGAAGCGCATCCCTTACCCTACTGTACTTGTAACCAAAAGGTTGTATGAGAGGCACCAAGAGAAAGATGGTTATTCAATTTATGATGAAGTTGTCTGATCAGTTTGCAACCATTAGAGGGAATATGCTCATGATGCAGCAACTTCCTAAAGTCACTGAGGCTTATAGGATGTTTGCTCAGGAAGAGAAACATAAGGAGATCTCTGTTGCAGCATCTTCATACTCTGAATCAATGGCTTTTGTAGCAGATAACAGAAGGTACACTGAATCAAAGTTTTCTAACGTGAAGCATAACAACAGTTTCAAAAGATCCAACACTTCCAGAGGTAAAACTGACTAGCCAGGATCCAAATATTACTGCACACATTGTGAAATTCCAGGACACATCATTGATAGATGCTTTAAAGTCCATGGCTATCCAGCCAATTTTAAGGGGTTTAAAGATAAGTGAATGACAACCTTATCTTCATCTGAAGCATCTGCTATGGATATTGATGATAAACCTGGACCTTCCTTGTCTATGGATCAGTACAACCAACTTATGAGCATGCTCAAATCTTCCCGGTCCAACAACAACACAAATCCTAGTCATGCTATGATGGCAGGTAACAATTTGTGTTTTCTCTCTTGCTCTGATTCTAAGTGGCTACTTGATAGTGGTGCTACAGACCATATTTGCTCTGACCTAAGTTGTTTCTCTGACTATACCACAATGCATGAATCTGAAAATTTTATCACTATACCTGATAGAAGTAAAATTCCTGTGAAACACATTGGTACTGTGAAGTTGAATGGTGACATTGTGCTACATAATGTTTTACATGTTCCTCATGTTAAATTCAACTTGATTTCAGTACACAAGCAAGTTGTGCCAAGATATGAGTTGTGAGTTACACTTCACTCATAATGAATGTTTTGTCTCTTCACAGACAGGGAGGTTGATTCCTCTTGGTAAATTGAAGGTTGGTCTATACAATGTTCAAGATAAGGAGGTTTTTCATAAAGCTGTTTCCTCATATCCAAGTAATAAAACTTGTCTAGCTGCTGTAGAAGATGCTAAATTGTGGCATCTTAGGCTAGGACACTTACCTTTTACTCAGCTCAAACTGTTACATATATCTTGTGATGCTAAGTTTTGTCTCTTAGAACCAATTTTTCAAGGCCGTCCTCACGGTAACAAAAAAAGGCTTTTTTTTTTTCCTAAAAAGTTCAATAAAGACCGGTAAATTTTTTAAACAATTTGTAATCAATTCCTCACTATAGTAGATGATTTTAGTAGATTTACATGGATACACTTCTTAAAACACAAGTCCGATTCGTTTTCAGTGGAGGAGGAATTTTTTCCAAATGGTGCAAACTTAGTTTGGGGTTACAAGTTCAAAGTGTTAGATCGAAATCTGGAGAGTTGTGTGAAGGTGATATGAAAATATTATATGATGAACTTGGTATCTTAATCCGTAATTGGTCGACCCTACACTCCACACAAAATGGGGTTGTGGAAAGGAAACATAAACATCTCCTAGAAAACAAGGGCTTCACGTTTTATTCTTATCAATCGGATGCCCTTGAAAGCTATCAATCTTGATACTCCCTATTTCGACTCTATGGGTAAAGTCAGCTTCTATTTCTCACCTTAGAACATTTGGATGCTTGTGTTATGTATCTACTTCTAAGGTTAGAAGATCTAAGCTTCGATGCAAGAGCCAAACCTTGTGTGTTTCTTGGTTACTATTCTAAAAAGGCAAAAAGGATATAAAGTCCTAGACCTTGAAGCAACCAAAATTTCGATCACTAGAGATGTCCATTTCCATGAGCGACATTTCCCCTTACCATTTATTTCACAAAATTTCTAATCCAACTTCCACCTACAAAGTTACCCATATTTCATGATACACCCGACTTCTCATCCTCTCATCTCTTGATTCTCTTCCTTCTTCTCCCGAGTCACCTTCTATCTTGTCATCTTCACCGCATAACCACCCCCTGCTTTTCCTTCTCCCTCCAATTCCTTCTACCCCTTCATCCTTCCTTCTTCTTCGCCCTCTTTTTCTCTGTTCCTCCCCCTTTCTAAGGAAATCTACCCTTATACAACCCCCTTCATATCTTCAAGACTATAAATGTCACTCCACTTCTTCCTCTTTCTCTTTGAATTCTTCTCACCGGTGTAATTCGATTTCCTATTCTTATTTTCTCCTCGAATTTCAAGCACTTCTTTCTCAAACATGTGCTTTTGACCTTTTCTTTTGAACCTTAGTTATGCCATGAATGCTTAATTACAAGCTCTTCAAAACAATCACACTTGGGAATTGGTCTCTCTTCCAAAAGGTAAAAGAACCGTTGGTTCTAAATGGGTCTACAAAGTTAAACTTAAGGCTAATGGTGAGTTAGAAAGATGCAAAGCTAGATTAGTGGCTAAAGGATACAACCGGAAATATGTAATTGATTATACGTAAAACTTTTAGCCCCGTGGTTAAGATGAGCACTAGTCGAACTATCATTGTTGCCGTACTCCGCAAACATTGGCCTATTCTACCAATTAGATGTGAATAATGCGTTTACATGGGGATTTAAAGGAAGAAGTCTATATGAAGGTTCCCGAAAGGATGTCTAACCCTAAAAATCCAGTAGGGAGCTTTACTTTATCTCTATATAGGGCCTAAAGCAAAACGAGCAATGGCATGAAAAGTTAGCTCACTCTCTCCGGTCAAGGCTTTATTAAATCTCACCATGATCATAGCTTATTCATTAAGAAGCAAAATGCAAATTTGTATTGCCGTAGTTTATGTAGATGACATTATTGTCACCGGCACCAACCTTGCCGACATAGAGGCTCTCAAGGCTCATCTTCATCATGAATTCAGCATTAAAGACCTTGGTAAGTCGAATTATTTTTCTTGGTATGAGGTGGGTTACACACCGGGAGGGTATCTTGCTAAGTCAAGGCAAGTTTATAAAAGAACTACTTTCTTGTGGCTCTTTTTGTCTTGGGAAAAAATTTTTCTCTCCTCTTCCACTTAATATCAAACTCAGGAGGGATTGACCTCTCCTTATCCCGAGCCCTCCCACTCATAGGAAGCTCAATTCCTAACAACTAAAAGACCCGACTCGGCTTATGTTGTACAAACCCAAGCCCAACTCCCATATCCCAGACCTCACACAACCACTTTTATTCACACTTTAAGATATGTTTCTTCTCAAATACTCAAGGGATTTTTGTTAAAGGCTAGTGATGATCTATGTCTTCAAGCTTTTTCATGTTCTCGGGCTTCTTGTCCAGATTCTAGAAATCTATAACAGCTATGTTTTATTACTTGGTGGCTCTCCCATTACATGGAAGTCAAAGAAACAAGGCATTGTATCAAAGTCCTCCTCCGAGGCCGAATACGAGGCTATGGCAAAGATCGCCCCCGAGGTGACTTGGGTGGTTAGACTCTTAGAAGAGCTTGGCATCAACAACTTACAACATGTTTTTGCCGCATTGTGACAATCAATCGACCCTCCATATTAGGAATTATGTTTTTTTTGAAAGTATAAGATTGATTGTCACTTTACTTAGAGGGAGAAAGTACTTGAAGGCTTGCTACAACTTACATATCTTCCTACTCAACATCAGCTTTGCCGACGTTTTTACAAAGATCCTACCTTCACCTCAGTTCAAGATTCTCCTAACCAAGTTGGGAATGACTACTAATATCCCTCCCAACTTGAGGGGGGTATTGGAGACTAGTATACCGATTATGTGGATGCTTGTATGCCACATCATCTTATAGTTTGTTAGATGATTTACGGGGTTGTTATTACCAGCTAACAACCTACCGTATATATATTATAATCATAACATTATCTAGGGCGTAAGATTTCATTCTGTTTAATACAATTTATTCTTCCAACTTACTTCTCTCCTAAGCATTTTCTTTTGAAATCATGAAGCTAATCTTCATGAAAAAACAAGGCACACACGGTTGCGTGTCATACACGCGCCCTCGTGTTTCATGCAAGCTTTTTCAAGAGTGAACCGAAGCGTATATATGGCAGAATCACCAATACAACTATACGCAAAGTTTCTGCCTTTTGTTATCCGAGAAAAGAAAATTTGTGGTAAAGAAGAATGTCTTGCATTGCAGTTAAGTATGGATAGTATTCCGTCAGTTGAACGATTGTTTGTTATAGTCAAGTTTCTCCTTATTAGGGAGCTTAATTTTCCCAATATGTGTGTGAATATCTCATAAAGAAGATTGGACAGGGATAAAGGTATCTTCTATCTGGTTTTTCGATCATTTAAAGGCTACCAATCAGCAAAGATCATTCTGTTACAATTTGACTCAAAAATGAAAGAAAAAAGGTTCTTTTTAACACTCCTTCACTTGGGGCACAAACTAGATAGCCTTCCAGTCAAAAAATCTCAACAAGGCCCCCCTCTATTGGGGGCAAAAAGAACGCCTTTTAATCAAGTCCTCAAGCGCTCGGTGCTCTCATAACAAGGAGTGGGGACAGAGTTGGATATGGATCGGACTCGGGTGTCTAATTAAAATTACTTAAAATATTTTACTGTGCAATCGAAGATGAATCTTGTTTACTCTTTCACTTCCCTCCTTTTTTTTTCCCCCCTTTTCTTTTATAAAATTTTTAAAATCCTTATTTTTTATGGATAAATTTTAAAATTTCTTCCCCATATATATCAAGTAAGAGAAAATTGGAGAGAGAGGTTGTAAATGCATAATGAATCTTTTAAAGGCAAATCAAATGACACAATCTTTTAGAAATATATATCATGGAGAATATATTATCGTCTATGTGACTCTCTATACACCAAGATGCATTCGACAAGTTAATAACGTAATGTGTTATTACAATAACCTTAAACATTTCATAATCACATACCATGATATTACGACTTAAGCCTTCATTGCTGGTGGTCCACCTGCGATATAGGAATTACTACTAAAGGAATAATAGACATATGAAACTTCATACTACTAAGTAAATGGTTTGATAGTGCATAACGAAAATTAAGATGTTCCCTAAAGTGAGTACTAGTTTTCAAAAGTATAGTGGTGTGAAATTGCGTAGCTTTTTTTCGTTAAGCCTATAACACAATAGAGTTTGTTACATCCTTGATCACAAAACTACTAATTCATATTTCATATATCTCGCATGAAACATTGTTATACCTTCAATTATGGATTCTGATCAAGAGAATTATACTGACTATTCGCTGCTAGATCATTATACTGGTAATGACTGGGATGATTCAGAGACGGCTTAGCTTCTACCCATCTCATTAACAGAGTCATATACAGCAACCATCCAAAGTATCACCGCAACTACTAGATGACACCACTCTTGTATCTCTTGGGGAGATGATATGTAGAGTCTTTCGTGTTGAACTTGACACGCGAATCTTCCATGTCGAAGAAACAATGTGTAATCGAGAAGGTAACGATTATTCTAGTTGTAGATTTGGAGCTTTGATTCACACATTTTTGCTTAAAATTTACAGTGTCATAAAGAAGGCATTGAGGTTTGAAATCCTTGATAAGAAATGGGTTTTCTTCAAGTGGCTTTTTGTTGTGTTAAATGTTGTGATTGAAGTATGCCAAGCTATGTTTAGTCAAGAAAATGCACAAGGAAAAATTAGTACTATTTTTCCGTTCATGCATTTCCAACCATTGATTTATGAAACGAACAGGATTTCGTCCCCGGCGGATAGCAAAATGCAGAGAAAGATCATACTAAAGCAAAACCTCCTTTTGTTTTTGCAATCACTACAAGAAAATGCTAAAATAATGACGGCCCATTAGCGACGGCTAAAAAAAACGGTCGGTACCATCATAATAAGCGACGGCTTGAAGTCGTCGTTGATTACCGACTGCTTTTATAGCATACAACGACGGTTTAGCCGACGGTGATAAACAACGTCGGTTTAAAGCCGTCGTTGATTTTTTGGAAGTAAATCAGAAATTTTTTTTAGCTTAGGCGACGGTCTTAAACGGTCGTTGATTTCTAGAGGGGTTTTAATTAAAGCTGCTCCTTCAGTCGGGGTTTTTTTCAACAACAAAAAGGAGAGACTGGGTTTAAGTGTTATTCAACGACAAAAAGGCGATTTTGGCCGAGACGAACTCCACCTCCACCTGCCTCCTTCCTCTAGCCAACGTCAGCGATCCACCTCCACCTCACTTCGCCGGCGGTAAGCTTTATTTTCTGTTTTTTTTTTAAAATTTTGTACTCATGAACCAAACCCTAACAATTGGGTTTTTGCCTCGTGAGAGAAGTGAAGTTGGGCGACGAACTTCAGTCGGAATCCACCTCGCCGGCGGCAGCGACTCCTGCCGGACCAACACTTCGCCGGCGGTAAGCAGTGCCAATTTAGTTTTTTTTTTTTAAAATTGGGTTATGGCAAAATCTTGTCTTTCCTGCTAAAAATCTCATTTGGCTTTGGCAATGTAGGTAGCCAAACACCACGGCCTGACTGCCGTCCGCCTGTGTCGGACCCCTGCCGCCTCTAGGTACTCTTTAATTTTTAAATTCTTTAATTTTAATAGTAAATTTAGTTTATATGGTTAATTGCATAATTTTATGTATAAATTTTAATAAATGCTTAAAGGTTACCATTTAATAATTGATTTTCTACATGATGTAGGATTACGTAGCATTTTGGTGTTTCTCTTTGGCTTAATTGTAAGGTTAGTAGCAATTTTGACCATATTTTGTCTTCAATTTATATTGTTTTTGTTCATGTAAATTCTATATTTTAATTCTATATTGTTTAGTAGCATTAAAGGTTATAAAAGTTAAAAACTATATAATTATGACAATAATTTATTTATTGCACATTCCTTTATCTAGTTTACACTATTTAAATTGTTTATATTGTTTTTGACATATTTGTTTTCGTGGAAATAGTTTGGATGAGGTTATAAATTAAAGTTAAGTGTTTAAATAAATATGTTTGCATCATCATGTGCATAGATACCCGTTCAAGGTATACTCATTAGGAGTATATCTTGAATAGTCCCCGATTGGGACTGTTCTTCGACGTTTGACCTCACTTAGGTGGTGAATGTATGCCTTTTGTTCTATTCTATGTAATTTAGGTGATGTTGTTTCTCTATGTTGTTCTCACGGGTACATATGTAAGCTTTTACGAAGGCCGACATTGTGTACTTGGAGAACTCATGGGAAATCTTTGCCGGAATTTACGTAGAAGCGAATAGTTGGCATACATTCACTAGTGGGGTTAGACGTCGAAGAATGGGTTAGGTTGGAGTGATAAGGACCTTTGGACATCATTTTAGGCCCTATATGTATTTCACAAATATGTTTTAATTGTACGTATGTTGGTTGTTAATGAGTATTGTCATTGAAATGGTTTAGAATTGTAGAATTGGTCACCATGAAACGGAAGGAGCGTTGGTGGATGTATGATAGATATGACAATGTGCGTAACTTGAGGCCCGAGTTCTTGAGGGGGGTTGATGAATTCATTGATTTTTGCAAAGTAAATCCCGAAACCCCAGGTAAGGATGAAGTTAGATGTCCGTGTCCGAAATGCAAGAACAGACGTATGCATGACGCAGACACGGTTAAAGTGCATTTGTATAGCAAGGGCTTTATACCCGATTACTACGGTTGGTATTCTCATGGTGAAGAGTTACCTCAACCCGTTAAGAGCTATCTAATCCGTACCGTGAAATGGTTTTCGATGCTCTTTGGGAATAACCCGGGAACCGTCCACTTGTTGAAGAGCCTAGTGGAATGGAGGAGGAGCCTAATCCTCAAGCAAAGGTGTTTCTTGACCTATTAAAGGCTTCTGAGGAACCGTTGTACGACGGGAGCTCCATGTCTGTGTTGGAAAATGGCATCTAGAATCGTATCTTTGAAGTGTGAGTACAATTTGCCACATAGGTGTGTTGATGCTTTTGCTTCATTAATGAAAGAAGCAATACCTAGCAACAACAACATGAGTAACACATTTTACGATACGAAGAAGATCTTGGAGGGATTAGAGCTTCCCCACGAGAAGATTCATGCTTGCCCCAAAGGTTGTATCTTTGTTTTGGAGAACCGATGCACACTTGGACGAGATGTAGAGTGTGCGATAGCGGCAGATACAAAGAGGACTTCTAAGGGGTCTTTAGTTCCAATGAAAGTTTTGATTTATTTCCCAATCACACCGAGATTGCAGAGGTTGTATGCAACAAAGAACGTTGCTGAAGGAATGACATGGCATGCCAAAAATCCAAGAGTCGAAGACAAAATGGCTCACCCTAGCGACAGTGAAGCTTGGAAGCATTTGGATAGATCATTTGGCGAATTTGCATCTGAGCCTAGGAATGTTCGGCTCGGTTTGTGTACCGATGGGTTTGGTCCACATGGAAAGTTTGGGGGTCAATATTCATGTTGGCCTGGTCATCTTAACCCCGTACAACTTGCCGCCATCGATGTGCATGAAAAAACCCTTCATGTTCCTTTCGTTGCTCGTTCCTCGGTCCTAAAAATCCGAAGGGAAACTTGGATGTGTACATGCAACCCTTAATCGAGGAATTGAAGCAATTATGGGATGTTGGAGCAACTACTTATGACATTTCTAGGAAACAAAATTTCAATATGCGTGCCGCCATTCTTTGGACAATAAATGATTTTCCCGCTACGGTATGCTATCCGTCGGGTCTACCGCCGGGAAAAAGGCTTGTCCTTATTGTATGGATAAATCCAAAGCTTTTTGGCTCGAGCATGGGGGTAAAGTTTCTTGGTTTGATTGTCACCGTCAATTCCTTCCCCGAAGATCATCCTTTTCGTAAAAACAAAGTAGCTTTTTGTAGAAATAAGGTTGAAAAAGGGTCTCCACCACACATCATGTCTGGGGAAGAGTTGTGGTCATGTGTTAAAGACTTGCCAAAGGCTACAGATGGACCAGATGCACTTAACGCTTTGAAAAAGTTGAAAAATGGGTGGTTCAAACAAAGCTGTCTTTGGGAGCTCCCATACTGGAAAGATCTGCATCTTCGTCACAACCTTGACGTCATGCACATTGAGAAAAACTTCTTCGACCAACTCATTCACACGCTTATGGATGTGAAAAACAGACAGAGCAGACACCGTTGCATCTAGAAAAGACATTGCTAAATTGTGCAAAAGGCCTCAACTTCATGTCACCAAGGATGCAAACGGAAAAGAAACTCCACCAAAAGCACCTTTCGCACTAGACAAGTCCCAAAGGAAAGTATTATGCAACTGGGTCAGAGATTTGAAATTTCCCGATGGCTATGCTTCCGACTTAACAAGATGTGTGGACATGCAGTCCAGGTAAGCCGCACAGTATGAAATGCCATGATTGTCATGTCTTCATGGAAAGATTATTGCCGATTGCATTAAAGGAGTTGCTTCCGGTTCATGTGTGGAAAGTTGTCACTGAGATTAGCCTTTTTTCCGTGATTTGTGTTGCTCCACCATCACAGTAAGTGACATGGAAAGGTTGGAAAAGGACATAGCCGAGATCCTTTGTAAACTCGAAAAGATTTTCCCACCATCATTCTTCAATTCCATGGAACACTTACCAGTTCACCTTCCATGCGAAGCTAGGCTATGTGGTCCCGTGCAATACCGTTGGATGTATCCCTTTGAAAGGTACCTTATCCTTCATTTTCATATATCATTTTTTATTGTTGTTCGCAATTGTGTAACTCTTTTTTATAACCACCTTCTTAGGTTCCTCAATCATTTGAAACGCAAAATTGGTAACAAGGCTCGTGTGGAGGGTTCTATTTGTAATGCGTACTTGTGTGAAGAGATTGCAAACTACTGTTCAAACTACTTTCAGCAAGGAGTGGATACTAAGACACGAGATTCGAGCCGTAATGTAAATGATGAACTTGATAGGATGCTCGACGAAACTGTCCCTGCAGCTATTCAGGGGTTAATTGTGGTCGGCCGTCTAATGCAGGGAGGAACACGATTTTTAACCGAAGTGGAACTACAACGTGCACACCTATATGTGTTAGCAAATACAGGCATCTTACAAGAATTTGAGAAGTAAAACACTTGTTATTAATCATATTATTTATAAATTTAACTTTCATTTTAAATTTAGACATTAACAATTGTATTGTTTGTAAGGGATTTCGAGGACCACATTCTTCAAATTCGACCTACTCTACGTAGGGAAGATGTGTGGGTGCAACATGAAGCAGAATACCTTGATTGGTTTAGATCGAAAGTGAGTTTGTGTGACTATAGGTTATTCAATAGGTTATTCAAGAAATGTTAATGTATTAACAATATGAATGAATTTCAATAGGTTATTCAAGACAAATCCAATGATGATGTACTGTTTGCTTTGGCAATGGGTCCTTCGACATTAGTTCGCACTTGGAATAGATACTATGTTAATGGATACAATTTCCAAACAAAAGCATCAAGCAACCACAAATCCACCATGAATTATGGAGTGTGTGTGTCTAATGACGGTGGGAGTGATTTCTTTGGGATTCTAGATGATGTTATAGAATTGAAGTTTCTAGGTGCTCGTAGTCAATATAGCACTGTTTTGTTCAAGTGCAATTGGATGGACAATGTGAGGGGAATGAACATCGATCAATACAAGCTAGTTGAAGTCAACCACACCAAGAAATACCCCAAGTTTGATCCCTTTGTGCTATCATACCAGGTTAGCCAAGTATATTTCGCACCGTACCCAAGCTTGAAAAGAGATCGTGCTCAATGGTGGGCTGTGTTTAGGACAAAGGCAAGGTCTGTGATTGATGCTCCGGTTGACTTCGACTTCCTTCAGGAGACGAGTGTTGGGACTCCAACGCTTTGTGATCCAAATGATATTCCCGATTATGAAGGTGGTAATGATGTCGAGTGTGTTGAAGGAGATGACGAAGAAATTTTGTTTGAAGCCCCATCAGGTGATGATGAAGAAGAGTCTAGTTTCGAGTCCGGAGAAAGTGAGGATGATGACGATGACGATGATGGTTTTTGGGATGACGATAGTGATGATGAACTAAGCGAGGATGGGAATTCACTTTGATTTGTTTGAGTATACCATAGCTTGTATTAAGGACAACATTTCAATAAAAATATAGGACTTTTGTAATGAAATGTTGAAGATTACTTGTTATGACATTTCCATCGTAGTTTTTCTTCTTGTTGTTGAGTAACATGATCCATTCTCGCACTGTGGTTTTTCTTAGTGTTTTTCTAATATTTAATTAGTACTTGCTTTCTCCCCACTTCCCTTTTCGCATTAATATTTATGTTTCCTCTAACAAGGCCCATCTTTGTTTGCTTGCCTTTAGCTAAGAACGGACCCTACAGGCCTACCTGTTTATTTAATTACGTAATTAGTATGTCTAGTAATGTGTTGTGTAGACATACAAGGGACTCTATATGAATATGATCTATAATTTTATAACTTTACATTATGTCAATGGATTTTTTTGATAAAATCTCATATATGCTCTTTATTTGTATGGAGTTTATTTGTGTTTATTGGTTCTCCCTATTTCACTAACATTCTAACAAAAGGGGGGCGGGGGAGGGGAGGGGGCGGCAGCCGCCAGGGGGAGGGCGGGGGGGAGGGGAGGGGGACCTGCAGCCGCCAGGGGGGAGTGAGGGGGAAGGGGCGGGGGCCGCGACTGTGAGGGGGGGGCGGGGAGGGGAGGGGGGGGGCCGCAGCCGGCAGGGGGAGGGGAGGGGGGGGCGGAGGGGCCTGCAGCCTGTGAGGGGGGGAGGGCAGGGGAGGGAGGCGGAGGGCCTGCGGCTGTGAGGGGGAGGGCGGGGGGGAAGGGCGGGGAGGGCCTGCAGCTGTGGGGGGGAGGGCGGGGGAGGGGGGAGGGCCTGCGGCTGTGTGGGGGAGGGCGGGGAGGGGAGGGGGCTGCAGCCGCCAGGGGGGAGGGCGGGGGAGGGCGGAGGGCTGCGGCTCGTGAGGGGGGAGGCGGGGGGGAGGGGAGGGGCGGCAGCCAGCCAGGGGGAGGGCGGGGGGGGGGGGAGGGCTCGCGCAGCCGCCAGGGGGAGTGAGGGGGGAGGGGGGGGGCCGCAGGGGTCGGTGGGGGGGGGGAGGGGAGGGGGCTGCGCAGCCCAGGGGGAGTGAGGGGGAGGGCAGGGGGGCGCAGGGGTCGGTGAGGGGGAGGGAGGGGGCCTGCAGCCGCCAGGGGGAGTGAGGGGGGGAGGGCGGGGGGCCGCAGGGGTCGGTGAGGGGGGGGAGGGGGAGGGGGCTGCCAGCAGCCAGGGGGGAGTGAGGGGGAGGGCGGGGGGGCTGCGGGGGTCGGTGGGGGGAGGGCGGGGGAGGGCGGGGGGGCCGCGGGGGTCGGTGAGGGGGGGAGGGCAGGGGGGGAGTGCAGCCAGTAGGGGGTTAGTGAGGGGGGGGAGGACGGGGGTCGGTGAGGGTTCGTTGTTTCTAATATCTTACATTTTATTGTGTTTTTTTTAATCTTGCGCGTTTCTACTTTCTTGCATTTTAGGTAATCATGTCTAATCCTAAGGGCCGCGGAGGTCGTGGGACTTTGACTCCGAGGGAGCTTTTTTCGGCCACCGATGTACAAGGAAGCCGTAACCCTATGTCGAGACACAAGGAGATGATTCACGAGCACGTGACATTGGTGACCACGTACCGGAGACTCCGAACACTCATACGGAGGAAGGTGAAAGTTCGAACCGTGCACCAAGAAAGGTTTTAAGCCCTACTTGGATTGTGGTAAGTTCGTAAGCCTTCATTTCATGATATTTGTATGCAATGATATTCACGATTCACGTGTTTGTTTGGTTTTCAATTCGGGTTTGATGATAACAAGGTTAGTGGGTCCATCACCGACATTTTCCGGTGGCCATTTTCGACAACCTTGGTTCAATTACGGTGAGGTCGACAATGCAACAAAGACGCATTGGTGGAACATTTTCGAGTATGTATGAATCGAATTATGAAAAATTTCATTGATTATATTACTTTATTAATATCTTTGTTTAATGTTTGACTAAAGGGTATTTACGAATGGGCTCCCGAGTTAGAAGGCCTAGTGAAGAAGGATTACAAGAAAAAAGCTTCATCTCGTCCGAGAGACTTGCGATCTTGGGTGGTTAAGAAAGCCAAAGAAAGGCCGAAATGGTTGGGGAGACGATATACGAAGACATGAAGAAGAGAAGTGAAGACCCAACATTTCGGGAAAAATCTCGAACAGCGAAGAAGAACCGAAGAGGTGGCTCCCCTGTCTAATCCAATTGAGCCGTCACACTTTCGGGGTTCTATTTCGGCGGCACAGCATGCTAGGAAGATGGTAAATATGTTTCATATCTACTACTTAGTGTAATTTACATGAATATGTTCCATAAAGCCTTTGTTAATTCAACAATGTCTACAGGCAAAGAGTAGAGGAGGAGTACTCCCTACTGCTCCCGAGTTGTTCTTGAAGACTCATTTCAAGACTGTTCCTGAAAAGGAGAAATTCCAAGCAAACAAGAAATCAAAGCAAATCTCGGTACATAATTCTAAACATATATTTATAGGCAAATATGATTGAATCAAATATAGGCCATTTTAGGTTAAGTAGGAAATTGAATGAATACGAGTAGTTTGATGCTAGTAAGTTATAACCACCTCAAACATCATATATGTAGTTAGTTTAATGTATTTATAAGTTGTTTTGATTGAAAATACACAAAGTAGGAAAGTTAGAACCAAATGTAGGCTAATATAGGCCATTTTAGGCCTTTTTACTTGAAATTGAATGAATACGAGTACTTTGATGCTAGTTTAAGTTAAAACCACCTCAAACATCATATATGTAGTTAGTTTAATGTATTTATAAGTTGTTTTGATTGAAAATACACAAAGTAGGAAAGTTAGAACCAAATGTAGGCTAATATAGGCCATTTTAGGCCTTTTTACTTGAAATTGAATGAATACGAGTACTTTGATGCTAGTTTAAGTTAAAACCACCTCAAACATCATATATGTAGTTAGTTTAATGTATTTATAAGTTGTTTTGATTGAAAATACACAAAGTAGGAAAGTTAGAACCAAATGTAGGCTAATATAGGCCATTTTAGGCCTTTTTACTTGGAAATGTTTGAATACGAGTAGTTTGATGCTAGTTTAAGTTATAACCACCTCAAACATCATATATGTAGTTAGTTTAATGTATTTATAAGTTGTTTTGATTGAAAATACACAAAGTAGGAAAGTTAGAACCAAATGTAGGCTAATATAGGCCATTTTAGGCCTTTTTACTTGGAAATGTTTGAATACGAGTAGTTTGATGCTAGTTTAAGTTATAACCACCTCAAACATCATATATGTAGTTAGTTTAATGTATTTATAAGTTGTTTTGATTGAAAATACACAAAGTAGGAAAGTTAGAACCAAATGTAGGCTAATATAGGCCATTTTAGGCCTTTTTACTTGAAATTGAATGAATACGAGTACTTTGATGCTAGTTTAAGTTATAACCACCTCAAACATCATATATGTAGTTAGTTTAATGTATTTATAAGTTGTTTTGATTGAAAATACACAAAGTAGGAAAGTTAGAACCAAATGTAGCCTAATATAGGCCATTTTAGGCCTTTTTACTTGGAAATGTTTGAATACGAGTAGTTTGATGCTAGTTTAAGTTATAACCACCTCAAACATCATATATGTAGTTAGTTTAATGTATTTATAAGTTGTTTTGATTGAAAATACACAAAGTAGGAAAGTTAGAACCAAATGTAGGCTAATATAGGCCATTTTACCCACTTTCTTTTACTTGAATATGAGTATATTTAACCAAATGCAGGAGACGTACAAGAAGAAGCTGGACCATTGTACCACTCAGGGGTCACAGCCGAACCCTGATCTGTTGTATTGGGAGACAGTTGGGGGGAGGAACCGAGGAAAAGTTCGGGGGTTGGGTCGGGAGATCATTTGTACTACAACTCTTCATCGGGCGAGGAGATGGCGGCTCTTCACAACCATATGAGCCGTCCATTTTATCTCAGATTGAGGCGCAGGTGGAGGCTAAGGTCGCTGCGCGGATGGAAGAGGTGGAGGCAATGGTCGCAAAGACGGGTGGAAGCGTCAAGTCGGGCCATTGTTGAGGAAATGATGAGGAACATGTCTAGTTTCGGCCACATGTCCTCAGGTTGCAACCCAGGCCCCCCTCCACATCGCAGACCAGACGATGACCCAGGGTTTGGTGGTGGCGGTAGTGCTACAGAGACACCCTTGACAGTGTAGTGTTTTTGGTTTCGGCAACTAGGTAACTAACTTTTATGCATTTAGTGTCAATATTTATCGGCATCTCGCTTTGTTTCTAGATGTGTCGGGTTATTTTTTTTGGAACCCGACTTCTACTTTATTTCTCGACACCGGGATCTATTTTGCGTACATATATTTAATCTAGGTAGTTTGTCTAACTATAGACATTTAGTGTCTATATTTATCGGCATCTAGCTTATTAGTTTCCAGCTTTGTCGATATATATTTTTTGTAAACACAGACTTCTACTTTATTTCCCGACATCGGGATCAATTTTGTGTACATAATTGTAATCTATTTCATGTAATTATACAAGTATCAATGCAAATTACAAGTATCAATGCAAATTGTAATATATATCAAAATTGCATATTTTTGTAATTGAATGCGATGGAGGAACAGCTTTAGTGTGGTCAAATGTTGTGATTGAAGTATGCCAAGCTATGTTTAGCCAAGAAAATACACAAGGAAAAATTAGTACTATTTTTCCGTTCATGCATTTCCAACCATTGATTTATGAAACGAACAGGATTTCGTCCCCGGCGGATAGCAAAATGCAGAGAAAGATCATACTAAAGCAAAACCTCCTTTTGTTTTTGCAATATTTCGAGATATGGAAATTAATTATATCTGTAATTGTTACTCTTAACTTTTTTTCCAACCCCATGCATAACATAATTTGCTACGTCAATGTCACAGAAATCACCACATTATATAATTCCCAATTTCCCATGATTATACTACAAACTTGAGGATAACAAAAATACGTTAAAACCCAAATTATCAACAAATGTGAAAAGAAAAGGGAAAGTTTATGATAACTAGACCATCAATTTGATAGAGTTTCTCCTTCAACTGCGCAATAGAATCACACAAATCAACATGAATAGAAAGTTTTTGGTGAGGATGAGACTTAGAAATGGGCTATTTAAGAACAAGTTGGGTTTTCTTGGAAATAGGAGAAAAAGAAATGAAATCTTCACTCTTTAATTTGAGTTTTTCAGGGGATTTTGGGTTTTCATGGTGGTTTGCAACAATGAGGCCAATATAGGAATTATGAAGAATAACTGTTAGGGAGTATATGACATTAAGAAGTTTTCTTACATTAGGAGTCTCTTGTTGAGATAAGTATTTCTTTTGTTAGGATTAGTTATCCTTATTACGCTAGGCTTAGGTATCTTGTAACTATATATATTCATGATTTACATCAATGAGAAGGGAACGCAATTTACACTTCATAGTATTTCACATGGTATCGGAGCACTCTTAATTTTTTTTTCCACAACGTATCTCATGGCTGGTGATGAGGTTGTATCACAGCCATCTCCTCCAACCCCAAATCCAAAACTAGATATTACCTCTCCGTTTTATCTCGGCACGGGTGATCGTCCCGGCGACTTCATCACTCCAACTCGTCTCACCCATGACAACTACGACGAATGGGCTGCTGACATACAACTAGCCCTCGAGGCCCGCCGCAAATTCGCGTTTCTTGATGGTAGTATTACCGCTGCTGAACCTCCCTTCTCCTCCGCGGATTGGGCCACTGTAAACGCAATGCTCGTTTCTTGGATATTAAATACAATCTCTCCGGATGTCAAAGGTACGTTAACTAAATTTCGCGAAGCCAAACGTTTATGGGATCATCTAAAAATCCGCTATGCGACTGTTAATGGCCCTCGCATCCAACAATTACGTTCTGCTATTGCTCGTTGTGATCAACCTAAAACTATGACTGTTTCTAGTTATTATGGCAAACTCAATGCTTTATGGGAAGAATTATATCATCATGTTCCACTGATTCATTGTACTTGTTGTTCTAAGTGTGAGGTTGGATCTCTTCATGCTTCTCGTCGTGAAACTGAAAAAATTCATGACTTTCTTATGGGTCTTAATTCTGAATATTATTCCCGACTCCGTACACAAATTTTATCCATGGACCCCCTCCCTTCTTTAGATCGTGCATATCAATTAGCTATTCAGGATGAACGTGTGCGTCTGGCCACTGCCGAATCCCCGCAACCGAGTGAGGTACTCGGATTTGCTGTGCGTGCGGATTCAAGTCGCGGACGTGGCTCGGGGAATCGGCCCACATGTACACACTGCAACAAATTAGGCCATGAGGCTGCCAAGTGCTGGCAACGTCTTACTTGCACACATTGCAAGAAACAAGGCCATGAGGCTTCGGGGTGTTACGAGCTTGTCGGGTATCCGGAGGGTCGGGCCTAACAACACTCGCACGGCCGGGTCGTGGTTCTCGTCGGTCGGAGGTCGGGGTCGTGGTGCTGGTCAAGCCAACGTTGTGTCGCTAGTGGGTGTGTCTTCATCCAGGCGCATCATCTTCTTCGAGTTCCCAATCGCTTTTCACGGCCGACCAATGGAAGGCCCTTACGGGTTTACTTGGAAATACTGCCCTTCCTCCTGAACGTCTTAATGGTATGTTTAATTTTGATTCCTGGATTATTGACACAGGGGCCACAAACCATGTTACCGGTAATAAAGCATGGTTTTCTAGTTTGATTGATGTTGATCCTTGTCCTATTGGACTTCCAAATGGAGATACGGTGGTGGCAAATCAAAAGGGATCTATCCTTCTTTCCCCTACTATTACTTTATCTGATGTTTTGTATGTTCCTCAATTCAGTTGCAATTTACTTTCGGTTTCTCAACTCACTAATGATTTGCACTGTATTGTCCAATTTTCCTCCTCTATGTGTGCTATACAGGACCATCTCGAGGAGGCGATTGGAACGGGCGTAGGCAAGATGGACTTTACTACTTTGATGGAGTCCCCAAGAATCAACCGGTTTATGTGCATACCGCCATCTCGGACTTTGAACTATGGCATCGTCGAATGGGTCATCCTTCTGAAAAAGTAGTGAAGTTACTTCCCCCTTTGTGTGGTCATAAGGGTAGTTTAGATAATCATTGTGAAATATGTTTTCGTGCGAAACATCCTCGCGATAAATTTCCTATTAGTACTAATAAAGCATCTAGAATTTTTGAGAAAATCCATTGTGATTTATGGGGTCCTTATAAGCACTTATCTTCCTGTGGGGCTCGATATTTTTTAACCATTGTTGATGACTATTCTAGAGCTGTATGGACATATTTAATGGTAGATAAAACAGAAGTTTTTCGCATGTTCATGAATTTTGTTGCCATGGTTGATCGTCAATTTTCTTCTACCATTAAAATTGTTCAAAGTGATAATGGCACGGAATTTAAGCCTCGCATGATTATTTTAATGCAAGCGGCATCCTATTTCAAACCTCATGTGTCTCTACCCCTCAACAGAATGGTCGGGTAGAGCGTAAACATAAACACATTTTGAATGTTGGCAGAGCTCTTCTTTTTCAAGCTAAGAGAGAGTGTTCTTTCTGCAGCCCACCTCATTAATAGAACTCCTTCTATATTGTTAAACAACAAATCACCTTTTGAACTTCTTCATGGTTATTCTCCCCGCTTATGAGGCTATTAAAACTTTTGGGTGTCTATGTTTTGCTCATAATCATAAAAATAAGGGTGATAAATTTGTAAGCAGAAGTCGGAAGTGCCTTTTTGTAGGCTACCCATTTGGCAAGAAAGGATGGAAATTATTTGATCTTGATACCAAAGAATTTTTTGTGTCTCGTGATGTAAAATTTTTTGAGGAAGTTTTCCCTTTTATCACTCCCGAAGATGCTAATATTGATCCTTCTTCCTTATTCCCTTCCTCTCCTCACCAAATTCATCCGGATTTTGCCTCTTTTTTGGATGACGACCAACCTCCACAAACAGCCCAGTCACAAATTGAGCCCCAATCATCTTCTCATCCTTCACAAAGCGGCCCTTCCTCTCCACCTAACTTTCCCTCACCTGGCCCGTCTCCTACCAAGGCCCAACCTTCACCCTCACACTCTCCCGATCTCGCCCCCACCACTTCGGAGTCCAGCGCTCCTACTGAGCTCAGCGCTCCACTTGCATCTCCTGGACCTCAGTCCCTCCAGGCCCATATTCCCTTCCGCGTGTCTCGGTTGGACCACGAGTCCAGTTCCAGCCCAATTTCCATTGCTTTGGACCCCTCGCCTACTGAGCCCCAGCCTTTATCTCCTAATTTGGACACTCCAGTCCCTTCTAATGTCTCAAACCCAGTTTCTGAGTCTTTTTTGGGTCGAGGTTTGCGAGAAAAACATCCCTCAGTCTTGCTCAAGGATTATGTCACGCATTCAGTTCAAGTAAAAAGTCCATCTCCTGCTCCTCCTTCTACCTCGGCTTCTAAAGGTACTCCGTATCCTATAGCTCACTACATTAATTGTGCAAATTATTCTGTGAATTATCGAAAGTTTCTTGCAGCTGTTGTGAATAATATAGAACCAAAGTCTTTTAAGGAAGCCATGAGGGATCCTCGGTGGAACGCATCTATGCAGGATGAAATCAGCGCTCTAGAGGATAATGAAACTTGGACATTGGAACCTCTACCTCCGGGTAAACGTGCTCTTGGTAGTCAATGGGTGTATCGTATCAAGTACTTAGCTAATGGTGAGGTAGAACACCTCAAGTCTCGTTTGGTTGTCTTTGGTAATCATCAGGAAGCAGGTATTGATTATAATGAAACTTTTGCTCCTGTTGCCAAAATGACCACTGTTCGTGCTTTTTTAGCTATTGCTGCTTCCAAAAATTGGGAGCTCCATCAAATGGATGTTCACAATGCTTTTCTACATGGTGATCTTACCGAAGAGGTTTATATGAAACTTCCTCCTGGTTTTGCGAGTTCAAATACTAATCTTGTCTGCAGATTGCGAAAATCGTTGTATGGTCTCAAGCAAGCTCCTCGTTGTTGGTTTGCCAAGCTTGCTACTGCTTTGAAGAATTATGGTTTTCTTCAATCTTACTCTGATTATTCGCTGTTCACTTATACTAAAGAACATGTTCAGATAAATGTTTTGGTTTATGTTGATGATCTTATCATTTCTGGGAATGATTCCGCTGCATTGCATGTCTTTAAATCATACCTTAGTGATTGTTTCAAGATGAAGGATCTTGGTCCTTTGAAGTATTTTTTGGGTATTGAAGTTGCCAGGAGCACTATGGGACTTTTTCTTTGTCAGCGAAAATATACTCTTGATATTAATTCTGAGGCAGGCTTATTAGGTGCGAAGCCCAGTAGCTTTCCTATTGAACAGCATCATCGCCTGGCACAAGCCACAGGCACCATTCTCCCAAACACCGCAGCTTACCGCCGCCTAGTTGGGCGCCTTATTTATCTTGCTGTCACACGACCCGATCTTGCTTATTCAGTTCATGTCTTATCACAGTTTATGCAGACTCCCCGACAGGAACATTGGGATGCTGCATTGCGCGTTGTGCGTTATTTAAAAGGCACTCCTGATCAGGGCATTCTTTTGCGGGCTGATAGTGATCTTTCACTTCAAGGTTGGTGTGATTCAGATTGGGCTGCTTGTCCTCTCACTCGACGGTCTTTGACAGGTTGGATTGTGTTCTTGGGTAATTCTCCTGTTTCTTGGAAAACCAAGAAACAACAGACAGTATCTCGTTCATCTGCCGAAGCAGAATATCGATCCATGGCTGCCATCACTTGTGAGCTCAAATGGCTCAAGGCTTTGCTCTTAAGCCTCGGTGTTCATCATTCAAAGGCTATTCCTTTGTTTTGTGACAGCCAATCTGCATTACATATAGCCAATAATCCAGTTTTCCATGAGCGCACGAAACATATTGAAGTGGATTGTCATTTTGTTCGTGACGCTATTCTTGACGGTCTCATTGCTCCCTCATATGTTACTACTAAGGCTCAATTGACAGATATCTTCACTAAGGCTCTTGGCAAAACACAATTTGAGTTACTGTTGTCCAAGTTGGGCATTCTTGCTCCTTCCCATGCTCCAACTTGAGGGGGGGTGTTAGGGAGTATATGACATTAAGAAGTTTTCTTACATTAGGAGTCTCTTGTTGAGATAAGTATTTCTTTTGTTATGATTAGTTATCCTTATTCTGCTAGGCTTAGGTATCTTGTAACTATATATATTCATGATTTACATCAATGAGAAGGGAACGCAATTTACACTTCATAGTATTTCACAATAACACAAGATTCAACATCACCATTATCTTCAAGAATTTGGCCATTAAAAATAAGAGTTTGATGAGAAATGGGTATTTCACTGTATTTTTGAATCTTCTCCTTAATTTCTAAGACTCTGTCAAAATAGCCTATTTCAATGGTGAATTTCTCTCCTTTTTGTGTCTGAAATGTCACATCCATAATTCTTTTTTTTTGGGTAGTTTTTTCAGGTGGATTTGTTCTCTTCTTTCTCCTGATTTTTTTGTAGTAGTAGTTTTTTTTTTTTTTTTGGTGAAAAACGCATCCAACACTAAGTTAAAACATTAAAGAGAGTTTTACAATCCGCAAGATAGAAATCCATACAATAACTAGGGGGATAGGGAAGTCCTAGTTACAACACTACTAATATCCGAAAGCCGACTCTTTTTGGCTAAAACATCCGCCACTTGGTTAAATCTTCTACTACAAAACTCAATCCTGGCTCCCGGATGTTGATTCCACAGATTTCGCAAGCAAGAATTATACTCATATATTTATCATTAGTAACCTCATCGGAGCAAATGCATTTCACGGCTCCCAAACAAGTCAGAATAGATTGTCACATTATCATATTGGTTATTGTTGGCAATACTTAGACCCGTGTGAATAGCGAAAATTTCGGCCATCAGAGGGTCGGTAACAAAACAATGTTTATCAAATCCCAGGATCCAATTCCCTTTATAATCTCTAACCACCCCCGCTATGCCAACCACATCAAGTTTACTAGAGAAAGAAGCATCGACATCAATAACAATCATATGGCTCGGGAAAGCAGGGAGAGACACCATGGTATTGCACAAGGAGACACTCAGATGAGGAAGAAGGTTTTGAACATGGATACGTTCCAGAGCAAGCCTAAGCACTGAATTGACAATACTGTCCCTGGGGGTGGGGGAGGATGATCGAAAACAACACTCATTCCGACTTTTCCAAATTTCATGACACAAATAAGGAAATAAATAACACCATTCGACCCCTTGAAAAACATGATTTGCCTGGAGATTCCTTTCTAGCCATAGATGGAACGGAAGGGCCAAGGGGATAATAGCGGGGAGAGCATACCACACTTCCAAGGAGAAGGAGCATACCACACTTGTAGTAGTAGTTAACAAGTGGAGAAATATTAAAAGGGTTCTTGTGTTTTGTTTGTAAAGAAGGAAAATAAACAAGAAATTTCAGGGGTTTAAAAGAAAGTGTGTTATATTTTGGGATGGACCCATTTGAATATGAAGTAGGAGTAACTAAGTATGACTGGTTGGTACTCCAACCCGTAGCGCGAAAGTGGTAATTAAGCCTCCTAAGTTTGCTTAAAAGTGAGATTAGACTCCTTAAGTTTCACTTGTGGTGATTAACCCCCACAACTTTACCCAAATGTGAGATTACACACTTATTACAATATTCAACCATTTTCTCATTAGTAAATAATTTTTTTAATACTTAGATATTAGATTATATGTATTTTTATACAACTTATTCTTCTGGCAAGGCTATGAGGGAGATGAGAATAATTGCATAGTGATAGGGCCTAATCGGCAAGGCTATGAGGAAGAAGAGATGCACGTTCGGTGAAGGAATTGTTTTTTCTTTGTTTATGTATGTTTGTACTTAATATGTATAATTTATGTATTTAAGATATTTTATATCATCATAAATTATTTTTGAATTTTTTTCCCAGGTATTTTTCCTAAATACATTTGTAAAGAAAAAATGGTTATATATACTAATAAGTGTGTAATCTCACATTTGGGTAAAGTTGTGGGGGTTAATCATCACAAGAGAAACTTGAGGGGCCTAATCTCACTTTTGAGCGAACCTAAGGGGCCTCATCATCACTTTGTCAATGAGACTTGAGTCAAGCAGAGTTTGAGCCTAAGTTATCTTTGGACTATTCGCCCTAACTCAAACTCAATCTCAACATGGTCGTCGAGGTTAAAATTTTCAAGCTTAATTATCTCGACTTGTAATTCAATATAAGAGATCGATTCTCGTTAAGCTTGAGTGACGGAATGAAGCTCGACTTTATTATTTTAATCTTAAAAGCAATAACATATTTCTAACTTTTGCTAGTATGTGTTTGTAAGTATTTTGTTAATCTTTATTTCATTAACTAATCATAAATTTTCTATTATATTCAATGAATGAATTCGAGCCTGTTGGCAAGCTTTACAAACCGAGTTTTTTTTGTTTAAGTCTAGTATCGAGCTCACTTGAGCCGATCTTTGGCCGATCAAGTTCGTGTAGCTCGTGAGCAGATTAGGCTCATCGGCATTCCTTGTATTTGATTAGAGTGATAAATGATTTGATTTACTATTGGGTTGGGTTGGATCACATCAGACCATGTCATGTCCTATATCCGAGCCTACTATTAAGATTAGTATGATTAATCTAATTTTTTTTTTTTTTTTTTGTTCAGGAAAGATAATTGGTCCGAAGACCAACCCCTGCTAGGCTACTAGCCTGCAGGGCACACCAGCTCATTGGCTGAATAGTGGGGATTTATACCCACAAGCAAACATTTTTATACAAACTCCCCAAATTGGGGAGTGATGAGGTCGAACACCCGACCTCGCGGTTGGGAGGTGGGAGCACCAACCATTGGGCTCCCACGAGGACCTCATGATGATTAATCTAATAATGTAGTTATATTAATTTTGAGACTCGGCGGTTTGATATAGGACCATATAATATCTAAAATGCACAAGGTTGCGGGCCTTGTGGCTAATATATATCAATTGTAAATGTATAAATAGATATAAAATGAACTCTGAGTTCTATTGGTCTTCTACACGCTAAGAAAAATTAACTAGAGATGTAAATTGGTGATCTTTTTCCTACCGAATCCATATGCATGGCATCAATAAATCTCAATATTTGAACAAAAAGTCAATATAGAAGCTTCCAGAAGTTCAACTCGAGGTTCCATCCAATAAAAGGAAGTTCAATTAGAGCTGTCAGTTCGGTTAAAAACTGATGGGTGAACTGCAAATTGATAGCCAACTGAAATGAATAAACTGAACTGAAGTGACCCATAACTGAAAAGTGCAATAATCAAAAGCCAAATGTTTAAAATTAACTGTAACATAACTTAACTGAAACACGAACCAAACACAAACTGAACTGAAATTAACTACTTCTAAAACTGCTTTAAACTGAATCGAACTGAATTTAAACTGAACTGAAATCAATTGAAAACCATTCTATACTGATTTAAACTGAACTGAATTCTACTAAAGTAAATCGATAACTGTTCTAGATTGTTTTTTATCGTAACAAATAATAACTAACTTATCTTGGTTATCTTACTAAATCATAACTGAATAATGACATAATGCTCTAATATACAAAATTTATATATTACAAGGAACACAACTTGAATGAATATTAAAGAAATTGTGATGAGTGATTATCTCTCTTTTAAGCAAATGTTATGATTGCTAAAATTATACCCTGCATTAATTTACTAAATCTTACTACATGATTACTTAAGAAACAAACCAAATGTTATAATACCATAATTCCAATTTAACCGTTAATATTATTTCCCCTCTAGTTCCTTCACTTTTTGAGCCTTAATAAATAAAAATAAACGATGTAAGTGGCCAAGATGGGTAACACAAGATGCCGACGGGTGATCTAACTGATATCGGGGTCACCCGAACTGATGTAGTTTTCTATACAAAACTGAAATTAACCAAAAGCAAACTGAAAATAATTGTTCAATTGTTAGTAATATGTAAATTCCAACTGTTTCAAACTGAAACTGTATGAGTCAAACCAAAAGACGACTGTAACTGAACTGAACTGAAAATTGAATGAACTGAATCGGATTGAAACTGATACCGAAAAAATTTAAACCGAATCAATTTAGACGTAAAAAAAACTGAAATCAACTGAACTGAAGTCAACCAAATTGTTTGGTTTGAACCAGAACTGAACCGTTTAACCGAATTGACACCTCTAAGTTCAATACGAGGCAAACAACTTTCCCCCAAGGAGAATTTAGTAATTGGACCATGTCAACGAATGGATAAGAGCTAAATCGTTAGTTTGAACTTTGAAGGCTATCAAGTAATTAAGGTATTTGGAATTATGGATATTGGATTCCCTCCAAAAAAGAAAGAAAATGGGTATATCATATATGGATGAGTCCGTTTTTGAAGAGACGGTCTCACGTTAGTGCTAACGTGAGACCAGCTGATGTCATGCTGACATCACGCGCGTGCATCAAACCAGCACCAGCACCAGAATTAGTTAAGCGCTGGAACCTATTAGTTATGCTAGCCTTAAATTGCTTCTGGATGAATTAGTTAAGTGCTGAAGTATATTAGTTAAGCGGTGAAGTACATTAGTTAAGTGGTGAAATATATTAGTTAAGCGCTGAAATATATTAGTTATAACATAAAAACCAGATTATAACGCATTTTATTTTTTCAATCACAACAATACCACAAATGTACATGTGCAAAAGGTGGACTAGATTTGCAAAGAACGAAGTGTGGAAAAAAGAAATCTCTGGAGCAGTTATAAACAACGTAACCCCAGGGCGATATGAAACCGAAAGAAAGTTCTCCAATCTCATTCTCAAAAGTCAAGATAATGAAGATGCAAGAAAGGTACCGCAAGAAGTCTACAAGACTATTCTCTGCAAGTATAACCAAAGTCTTAACTACAAAACCAATTATAGAAGAACAATGCTCATCAAGTACAACTATATTCCGAACGTGCAAAAACAAATTAATGAGAAGAAGTGTAAGGAAGAAAAGTAATTTTAAGAAGACTAAAAAAATAAATTCCAAGAACCAAAATGAAATTGGTAGAATTACTCCAAATGCTAGGTTGTTTTAAGTTCTTTTTTTCAGATTGTCTTTTGTATCTAACATTTTAGATTTATAAAAAAGTAATTTTTTCGTTTATATTGGAAACTAAATAATGCTCAATAGATCTTAACTAATTATAGAACCAAAGCGTGGATTATGCACTAGGGTGCACAATGCTCATTGTGCACCCAAAAAGAACATACCATTTATATAAAAGAACACGAGCAACTTTTCTACTTTAAAAAAGAACACACGACTTAAAATTAAAGAACATGTAAATCTATATTTATAAAAGAACATAGGTTATAATGAAAAGAACATATAGTAAATGAACGTCTACACTTAAGGTAAAAGAACATGTACCTTTTAAATTTAAATTTGAAAAAGGAATCTTTAGTTGCAAAATTTAAGGAAACAAATAACAATAAGTTTTTAAAATTATAGACTCTGAAAATGATAAAACGACGTAGTTTAGAAGAGGGTGCACCATGCTCTACATGCACTTGGGTGCATGTACTTATTTGCGTTATCTACACTAACTAATGTACTGGATATGTTAACTAAAAAATAATGTAAGTCTATATATAGATTACCAACTCTAAACTATTGTTCTAAAATACTTAACTAATTCGCCAAAAATATTATCGTGAGAACTTGTGAGACACGGTCCGTTTTTGAAAAACATATTTTTTAGATTTGGGCAGGTCTCACGTTAAGACTAACGTGAGACCGTCTTTTCCAAGAATTTGTGTATATGGATATGGGATATCATTAAACAGGTAGAATCAATAAAGATATCTATATCTGAAACTGATCCACATTGATTTAATTTACTTTATTGCAGCTCCCATTCACTAAATTGAAAAGTATATGAAACATTTGTTTTTAAGGAAAGAATAAAACAGAGAATTAATTAGTAAATTCACTATGATATTATCCTCCTATGAATCTCCCTGATTGCATGCTAGAAGAAGCTTAAAAATAATGATTAGTAGTTAATCTTTACGGTAATTGTTGTTTCTATATTTAGAGGAGGGCAAAAGTAGATGGAGATCGGGTAAAATTAGAAAGACTTGCGTGGACCTTGTTTCCTTTTTTTTTCCATTTAGTGGCCATTTTCAACCTATAGACTTATTCATCTTTTATACTTCCTTCGTTTGGAAATAAATGAAATGCTTCTCTTTTTTATTTAAGAGCTTTTTGAGAGAAGTGTTTCATTTATTTCAGATTGGAGAAAGTACATGTTATATTTTCTAACAAATATTTTTTTTTCTTTTTAATATAGGCAACCTTTCTTACACATTTACCATGTGAAATTTACCTATTCTAACAGAGTAATGTTTTTGTCATATAGTCACCCTAGTCAACCAATACTAACTCATCTTTTAAGACTTTTATATCTACTCCATCGGTTCCAAAAGCATCTTCCTATTTGGAATTTTGGCACTATTCAAAAGTTGAGAGAATTTTTTAACTTCTTTCTAATGTACCAGAGAAAACAACTCATATGAGGTCTTGTTTCATTCGTCTCAATTGGGCTCTCTGATCAACTTATTTTTACTTATTTTAGAAAAAAAATAAGTTCAGATAAGATAAGATAAGATAATATAAGATAAGATAAATTCAAATAAGATAAGATTAGTCCAGATAAGATAAAATAAGTCTAATAATACAAACATCATCAAGTCTAATAAGTTTCGATAAAATAAGATAATATAAGTTTAGATGAAATAAGATAAGTTAAATTTAGATAAAAACTATTCAAATAAGATAAGTCAAAATAAGTTGAATAGAGCGGACCTTAATAGGATGAGAAAATCAAACTTTTATAATATATATGTGAACGTGAAAAGGAGAAATGAGAATATCTTTTTGAGATGGAGGGAGTATGTACTATTTTCTAACTTAGTGACCCTGTTTTTTCCCCTTCTATATAGTCACTTTTTTAAGCTATAATTACTCTTCTTCTATATATCTAATATATTATACAATAGCGACCTTTTTTTTTCATATAGTGATCAATTTCAACTACAATTACTCTTTTCTTATCTAAAATTTTCAAGCACATAGTAATCATGTTTTTCATATAGTCACTGTTTCCAACAAAAATAATGCAAAAAACAAAGAATAAACTTTTTAGAAAATTTTGAATTTTATGATTTCTGTGTCCATATGATTATTGTGAAAAGCAGAAAGGATGGATACTGCCATAAATGTGTTGGGAAAATGGGAGGACTAATGTCAAATTTTCCTTGCCCACCAAGGATCTCCTTGCCCTGCGGAAAATTCTCCCCCATCCTTGGTGTCATCAATGTGACCGTGTGGTGGAATCTTCAATGCATGTAACTCAGGACTGCCAGAAAGCCCAGGCTATTTGGAATGTTATCAAACCACAAAATGACCCCTTTCTTCCCATGGAGCCTTGGCTTCTTGAAAATCTAGCTTGCAGTGATAGGATTAAGGGAATTGAGTGGAAGATTCTATTCCCTTTTGTTTGTCATGAGATATGGGTGTCTAGGAACAAATGTGTGTTCGAAGGAATAGTACCCCCTCTGCGGAAAGTGTGTCTAGAAGAGCTACCCACACTGCTTGGGAATTCATTGCGTCTCAACCGTTGTTAAATACCCAGTCTAACTTAGTGCCCCAACTTAACATGTTCCAAGCAGTTAATTACACTTATATTCATGTGGATGCATCTTTCATCAATACATGGGCCCTAACTGGAACTGCAGGTTGTGCTCGAAATCATAGAGGTGAGTGGCAGTTTGGTTTCCAAAGAAATTGCTACACATCTAATTCCCTTGGTGCTGAGTTGCTGAGTATTATGGAAGGCCTGCGAGTGGCCAGACGGGAGTATTGCAATCGGATCAAAATTCTTTCGGACTGCAAACAAGCCATTCTTATGCTAACTAATCAGGAAACGGAACGCGATTTATATACTAACATCATTCGAACGTGCAGGGTGTTGAGCCGCAACTTCCAAGTGGTCCAGTTCGAGTTTGTCAAGCGTGAAGGGAACCAACTAGCTGATTTATTAGCAAAGGATAGTCGAAGGAGTTTTGTAGATGTGAATGTAACTAGGGATCTTCCCCTCCCCCTAGTATATGTGGAAACATTATCTCTTCGGATTGTATGAGGCTCTTTAGCCAAACTTGAATATCTTTATATGCAGCCATGTTTCACAAAAAAAAATGTCAAATTTTCCTCAACTATGACATTTGGTAAAGGGGCGTTTGATATTGTCTTTTTGTGAGAAACCGCCCGCCCGACCAAAATGCATGTTCTTCCAGGAAAGGATTTCCCAAAAACCCTGCCTCGAAGTGTGATTTGCAGAGAACGGGAGCTCGCTCGAGACCCACTCGGAACCCTCCCGAGTCTACCCCCCAGGCCGGGCCGTGCAGTCAAAAGTTCCTTCTTCGTTTGCTTTTCTCAACTCCACCATTACCCACCAAGGTTATAGGGAAAAATTACTAACAAAAACTTTTTGTTTGAATATGGAAGATTGACACTTACTTGAATAGGGCTTGATGCACTAAGCTAACCCGAAACACTGCCACCAACCACATGACCATCAAGTCTAGCTAGAGAGATGCTTAGTCCTACCAGTTCTGCTTGTCACCCCATTATCTTCATTTATGGTATATGACCCACATAAAGACAATATCTCAAAGCACCATACCCCTGCACGAGATGTTATAGTTGAGGAGATCAATGTTGTTGGGATTGGGATCCTACTTTGATCGAAAATGGGTGACATGATCAATTCGGTAGAATCGGATCGTAATATCGTATGATCCTATAAAAACTAGTAAAAAGCTAAGGGATGATAAAAAGACAGTAATAAGACTTAATACATGTGCTTGAGTAAAATTGATGATAAATTTTTTTGATATGGTTTTAACTGCCTAGAAGCATAAGCGATGACCTTCCTGTTCTGCATCAACATACACCCTAACCCAAATTTTGAAGCATCACTATAAACCTCATACTGCTGACTCTCATCAGGTAGAGCTAAAAAAGGTGTTGTAGTCAATCTTTCCTTCAACGCCGAAAAAGCTTCTTCACTCTCTGGAGTCCAGACAAACTTACATTCCTTCTTCATCAGGCTAGTCATTGGTCTCGAGATCTTCGAAAAATCCTTCACAAATTAAAACAATGCAAACCCACAAAATAATTTTGAATACTGAATAATAATAAAAAATTAGTAGGATCGCTAGGATCGTACAATCCTGCGCGATCCTGTTCTATCCTACAACGATCCTACCACAACTTGGGCCGAAATTCATTATCGTATAGTTAATTTGTAGGATAGGTGGGATCGTATGATCCTACTACGATCCCACCGTAATTACGAATTTGCTAACTATACGGATCGTTTGGCAAAAATTGGATTGTAGGATCGTATAATAGTACAATCACTAGTAGAATAATTGCTTATTGCTGCGGTGGTATTGTTGCGGTTTTACCCATACGCAGCAATAAACCACGTGAAAAAAAAGGTAAAATATAAAATAGACCTATTGCTGCGGTTTCGGCCCGAAACCGCAGCAATAGATTTCAAAGGGAAAATTTTCACACTTAAGTTGACTTTTTGACCAGCTCTATATATTAAAATATTAATTTTTTATTAATATTTGAACCTATTGCTGCGGTTCCTACAAAAAACCGCAGCAATAGACTGTTTTAAATATAAAAAAATGCGGGGTCCAATTAGGGTTTTTGTTCCCCTTTCCTTTTTAACAACCCAGCCGTTTTATTTCTCCCACCTTCTCTCTCTCATCTCTCTCTCTCCACACTCTTTATCTCCTCTCTCTCCTTCAACGAAGACCAGATCTCCTTCGCCGGTTTGCTTTTTCAGTTCGACGATTACCAAGTCGTCGTCATCGATAATCTCGACAACTCGTCCGAACTCGCTGCTGAGTTTTCCTCCAATCTATCCTTTCATCAGGTCCTTAATTTTCCATTTTGATTTTTCGGCGAATGGGGATGGCGACTCGGCGAGGAACCAGATCTCGAGTTCGTTGGGGCTGACCGGCGGTCATTCGATTTTCTTTCTCTCTCTTTATCCTTATTATATCTTGTAGTTTCAGTATTTGATTTTGATTTTAATTGTCATTTATCATTTGAATTTAAGGTTGTTTCTTCTCTTTCAATGGATGATCATTTGGATTAACATATATAAAAGCAGCATTTTAATGGAATATATTACACATTTTTTTTATTTTGGAGTAATTTATGGAAGATACTTTCGTTTTAATTACTACTGGTACGATTTACTACTACTATACAAGTATTAAAATTCACAACTAGTATTCAAATGAGTACATATGACTTTGATGAAAGAAACAAAAAAAAAATACGCTAGGCCCCTGTGAATATGTTGATAAATACGCTAGGCCCCTGTTCCTTTGTTCTGTTCTTTTTCCTTTTCTTTTGCTTTTTCTTCATTTCTTCAGATCTGTTGATAAATACACGTTTTTTTTTCTTTTGCTGATCTATTGAGTTGATTAGTTTCTCTTTTTCGTTTCTTTTTCATTTTTGATTATTAGTTCTGTTTTTTATATATACTTTTTGTAATTTGGCTCTTGTAAAATATCATTATTATTGAATAAATAAAGTTGATTTTATATTGTTTAATTACTTCTGTAGTCTTTGATCCTTCTTTTCATTCTTTTTATTGATTTCAGATCACTTAAATTCACCAGAAAACAAAAAAAAAACAATTTTTTTTTTAATTTTTACGTATACCTATTGCTGCGGTTTTGTCCCAAAACCACAGCAATAGACTTCATTTTTTTATTTTAAAAAAACCTGTTGCTGCGGTTTTGGGTAAGAACCGCAGCAATAGGATATATATATATTGCTTGCGGTTTTGGCCAGGAACCGCAGAATATCTAAGCTTTATTGCTTGCGGTCAAAAACCGCAGCAATAGATTTATTACCTATTGCTGCGCGGCCAAGACCGCCGCAATAGGCCGCTTAATGACCGCAGCAATAAGCAATTATTCTACTAGTAAATCTAGATAGCGATTCCAATAACAATGATGTTAATTAGCAGATTTTTAAGAAAGGTGAAGATTCCCCGTAAAAGAAATTGAAGATATCGTCTGCAATACCGGGATGAACAATTTTGGTGCAGGAGGGGGGGCAAGTTATATGTGCTAACATTAAATCCACACTACATTTGGCGTGGACTAGATTCATTTAATTTTTTTTAGTATAAAATAAAAGTCTTTTCCCTTTTCAATTATACGAGTAGAAATGGAAAGTCTATAAATACGATTACAAATTTTCAAGAAATTATAAGTATTTTCCATCTTGTTCCTAAGATCCCCCTTTCCCTCTTCTATTATAGGAGTAGAAACAAAAAGTCTATAGATTTGGCAGTATTGTATTGTAGATGAGATATAATTCGGAGTCTTGATAGCATAGTTTACAAACTAAACTATAAAAAAACAAACTAATCTACTTTTGAAAGTTGAGGTGTGTTTTCTACTTTCTCTTTTCTCTTTTCTAAGGACATAAGGAATTCATAATTAAGTGTCCTGAAAATGGTCATTGGTGGAATTCGATTCCTTCAACATGTTTGGATCCTCTAGAGTTCTAAAATAACTCTACAAGGTAGAGTTCGAGCAATATCAACCATTGAATAAAAAAATAAATGATATTATTTTTCCAAAATCCCATCTATTTTTTCTCATCAAAATCCACCCTTATTTTCCCCTTCCACTAATATGAGCCATTGATTTTAAAATGTATGGTTCAGATACAACTCTACCCTGTAAAACTCTAGAGGGTCCGGACTCTTCTTCAACACCAGATTGTGGGCTCAAATTTGAGAAATGATATAAATCTAATAGTTAATTAGATACATCTAACAAAGTTTGTCTATATAACAAATAGGATTTGTATGTAAACGTACGTATAATGTTTGTATTATTTTTCTTTTGTTTTGTTACTTTACAAACACAATACAATATGATTACGCACAAACAATATTTATTATATGCACAAACTTTATTAGATGAATGTAACAATTATATCTCTATCATTCTTCTTCAATCTTTTCTTTGCTATATTTTTTTTACTGTAAAAGACCTTCTAATTAATAAGAGCGAGACTGTGACATGGTTGATACACTATAATTAAGTGTGTACTATTACTCTATCCTCAAATTCAATATGGAAGAAGAATTGTCAGCGACTTCAAATGTGAAATTATTACTTAACCCAAGTCTAGGAAAGTCCATAGTAATTAGTTTGCTAGTAGTACAGTAACAAAAATGTACTGCTTCCTTAAGTGACAAGTGACAACCTTTTTTTTCCTTTTTAAAAGAGACTAAAGCATTAGGCCATTAGCAAATAGCAAAAGGTAATGGAGCAACTTCCTTGAAGCCGATTTTCAAAACTGCCTTGTTTCTTTTTTCAACTCATTCTATATATCCACAACATTAAGCTACAATTTTGGCAGCAATTTTTTTTTTGGGTAAAATATAGAAATCAAGTTACAACTTACATAGTTACATGTACATATACATCCCTTCCATTCTTAATTACTCAAGAGTCAAAAACACTAATTATCTTTCTTGTTAGTCTTACATATTTTTTCACCTCCCATAAAGATACAATGAGCGCGGCTGAAGCATACATGGTTGTGGACGACTATGAGAATAATCTTTCAAATTGGGATCCTTGTGAAGAGTATCACGACTATGAGAATCAACTTTCAAATTGGGATCCTTGTGAAGAGTATGACGACTATGAGAATCAACTTTCAAATTGGGATCCTTATGAAGAGTATGACGACTATGAGAATCAACTTTCAAATTGCGATCCTGAAGATCCTTGTGAAGAGTATGACGACTATGAGAATCAACTTTCAAATTGCGATCCTGAAGATCCTTGTGAAGAGTATGACGACTATGAGAATCAACTTTCAAATTGCGATCCTGAAGATCCTTGTGAAGAGTATGACGACTATGAGAATCAACTTTCAAATTGCGATACTGAAGATCCTTGTGAAGAGTATGACGACTATGAGAATCAACTTTCAAATTGCGATACTGAAGATCCTTGTGAAGAGTATGACGACTATGAGAATCAACTTTCAAATTGCGATAATGAAGATCCTTGTGAAGAGTATGACGACTATGAGAATCAACTTTCAAATTGCGATACTGAAGATCCTTGTGAAGAGTATGACGACTATGAGACTCAACTTTCAAATTGCGATACTGAAGATCCTTGTGAAGAGTATGACGACTATGAGACTCAACTTTCAAATTGCGATACTGAAGATCCTTGTGAAGAGTATGACGACTATGAGAATCAACTTTCAAATTGCGATACTGAAGATCCTTGTGAAGAGTATAACGACTATGAGAATCAACTTTTAAATTGCGATACTGAAGATCCTTGTGAAGAGTATGACGACTATGAGAATCAACTTTCAAATTGCGATAATGAAGATCCTTGTGAAGAGTATGACGACTATGAGAATCAACTTTCAAATTGCGATACTGAAGATTGGCATGAAGAACCTGCATCTCTCATTTTTAAAAATGAAGAAACACACTCTAATCATCATGGTTTTGGTTCTTTCACATTTTTGCTGAAATATTACAGTGTCATAAAGGTGCTAAAGTTGTTAAAGTTGGTAAACATAAATGTGAAATGGGTTTTCTTTAAGTGGGTTTTTATTGTGGTAAATGTTGTAATGGAAGTATGCCAAGCTACATTAACCCAAGAAAATGCAATTGGAAAATTAAGCACACCTTTTTACCTCAAGTTGAGTGTGATTACATCTAGCATTTGCTTGATGATTTCGCTTGTCGAGGCGATTCATGAAGGGAAGGAGAGTAAAGTGGTATGGCGAAAGAGGGGTTGTTTTGGTTGGTTTTACTATCCTGGGGCTAGGCAGGAGCAGAGGCGGCTATTTGCAAGGGAAGCGCTCATTTTTGGTGTGGTTAGCTCGATGGTTCAATGTTGTATTAACTTGATAGCACTAGTGATCAACAAGAGTTTCGTCAAATTCGAGACCTTGCCGCTGTTGCTTTCATCTGGCTATTTGGTTGCTGCATTGGTTGATAATGGGGGGAAGGAAATGGTTAAGTGTGAAGTACATGGAAGGCGTGTTGCGAGTGTTCTCGGTGTAAGGTGGATGCTTCTGTTTAAAAATATGGGCTTACAACTTAAAAGACAAAACTAGTTTTTTGGCGCGGGTGATGCCAAAGGTGTAGCATATTAAGACAACTATGAGAACAGTTGTGTGAATGGTTCTGTTTGAACTAAAGGCCTAAGGCTTTTGAGGAAATAATACTAGAATGGAGTATATGGTGTTAGTTAATGTATATGAGGACTTGTAATTAAGATTACCATTTTATGGTTTTTTTTTCCCATAATATAAAGATAGAAATTTATCATCGATCAAGCTCTTTTTTTTCCCGGCCCCTTCGTTAAATCTTTTAGCACCTCAGTAAATTTTGTACTACTATAATTTAGTTACTCTGACCTCTACGTCCCTAAAGAATATTCTACATTTGAGTAGCTTATAGATTTAGACATGCATAAGTTACTCTTAAGTAACGTACCTCTTAACTAAGTATTTCAAGAAACTCCCTTATAAAAAATATTCCAAGAAACAACTATATTAGCCTAGATATATAGCTAGCAAAGCAACTAGTTCACTCTTCAAAGAGTGCAACGTTTAAATTTTCACACTGTTCAATACACATCTTTGTTCACTTAATCTTTATTTATTGGGTACTAGCTAAAGTTCGAGCAATGCTTAGTTTTTTAATTAGAAGATATACACAAATAAAATGTTTTTATTAAGATATAATAAAAATAAATAATACTAAAATATCATTATATGTTGGCAAAAACTTATGGACAAAAAGTCTATGAAGTTTGACCTCAAAATGTTCCTTTTTTCCTCTTCAATAAGGAAGAAATATATAGGGATGTAGAGATTAGGTCTACATAATTTTTATGATAGGGGTTTTTTTTAACACACAAAAGATGATAATCTATAAAAGGGCTTGAATCACTAAATTACAACCTAGGTGGAGATAATTAAGGTTAATAACTAGAGTAGAGACCATTGGCAAAATACTGGCAAAAGGAGGGGGGCAAGAAAGCAAAACTAAGGTATACATTGCCAAATAAGAACCTATGAGGATAACTACTTAGTAACAGCTTTGACATCTTTGTAGTAAGCAATGGCCATTATCTCTGCTGATGATCCCTTTCTTCTATGACCAAATGCAGCATATAAGATATAAAACTAGATCGTAAACTTGGTGATAATCAATTTTGATTTTATTTAGTAGTATCTAACTCATGTTATAGTATATGAGAATTAACAAGTGCCGGACCATTTTGTTTATTTTAATATTATGACAAAAAAGGCTTAGTATTGTACAATATTGACTATTGATGTATACGTACTTTTGGAAAAAACTCGAAAATATATATACAACTCCAGTAAGTTCATTGTACTTGTTTGTACACTAGAATAGTAGGATGTACGTGCACCCGACTAGCACGTGGAGTACACACGTAACGAGTGTCATACACGCGCCGTCCTGTTTCATGCATGCTTTTTCAAGAGTCATCCAAGGTATATATAGCAGAATTTTCAATACAAGCATCTGCCTTTTGTTATCCGAGAAAAGAAAATTTGTGGTGAAGATGAATGTCTTGCATTACAAGTTAAGTATGGATAGTATTCCGTCTGTTGAACGATTGGTTGTTATAGTCAAGTTTCTCCTTATTAGGGAGCTAAATTTTCCCAATATGTGTGTGTGAATATCTCATAAAGAAGATTGGACAGGGATAAAGGTATCTTCCATCTGGTTTTTTGATCATTTAAAGGACCAATTGAGCAAAGATCATACTATTACAATTTGACTCAAAAATGAAAAGAAAAAGGTTTATCCAATTCAGGACTAATGGGTCCCAGTGGCACCGACTAGTTATTCTAGTCAACAAATCTCACAAGGTCCACTTCACTATGGGGCCTAAAGGCCACAGACCTTCATTCTATACCTCAAGCGTTCGGTGCTCTCATAACAAGGGGTGGGGACAGAGTTGGACATGGACTCGGATGTCAACTAGTTTAATTAGTAAAATTATTAGGTGTACCATTGGTAGTAACTGAAGATTGAATCTTGTCTCTACTCTTTCGACTTCATTCCTTTTTATTTCTTCGCATTTTTTTATGTATATTTTAAAAGTTGTGTTGAGTGGATAGATAAATTTGTTTTATTGCATATATATCGAGTAAGAGAAAATAAGAGAGAGAGGTTGTAAATGTATAATGAATCTTTTAAAGGCAAATCAAATGACACAATCTTTTAGAAATATATCATGGAGAATATATTATCGTCTCTGTGACTCTCTATACACCAAGATGCATTCGACAAGAATAACGTAATGTGTTATTACAATAACCTTAAACATATCATAATCACATACCATGATATTACGACTTCAGCCTTCATTGCTGGTGGTCCACCTGCGATATAGGAATTACTAAAGGAAAAATAGACATATGAAACTTCATAGTCATACTACTAAGTAATTGGTTTTATAGTGCATAACCAAAATTGAGATGTTCCCCAAAGTGACTAAGTGATCGAGTACTAAATTTTCAAAAGTACTCCAACGAAGCAGCTTCCATGATGGTGTTGTGAAATTGCCTAGCTTCTTTTTGTTAAGCCTATAACAGAATCTGAGTTTTTTACATCCTTTTGATCGCAAAACTACTAATTCATATTTCATGTTCTCTCATCAAACATTTCTATACCTTCTTCAATTATGGATTCTGATCAAGAGTATTATACTGACGATCCGCTGCTAGATTACTGTGAAGATTATGCTTGGGATCCATCAGATTGTGATATTGAAAATGGAGATCATTATGCTGGTAATAACTGGGATGATTCAGAGACGGCTAATATAACTGGGATGGAGATCATCTCATCAACACAGTCATATACCGCGACAAAATATATACCACCACAGCAACCATCCAAAGTATCACCGCAACTTCTAGATGATACCACACTTGTATCTCTAGGGGAGATGATATGTAGAGTCTCTCGTGTTGAACTTGACACGCGAATCTTCCATGTCAAAGAAACAATGTGTAATCGAGAAGGTAACGATTCTTCTAGTCGTAGATTTGGAGCTTTAATTTACACATTTTTGCTTAAAATTTACAGTGTCATAAAGAAGGCATTGAGGTTTGAAATCCTAAATAAGAAATGGGTTTTCTTCAAGTGGCTTTTTGTTGTGTTAAATGTTGTGATTGAAGTATGCCAAGCTATGGTTAGCCAAGAAAATGCACAAGGAAAAATTAGCACTCCCTTCTACCTTAAAATGAGCATAATCACCTCGGCTTTTTGCTTGATTATATCGCTAATTGAGATGATTTATGAAGGGAAAAAGGGTAAAGTGGCGTGGCGAAACAGGGGTTATTTGGGTTGGTTTTACTACCCTGGGAGGCAGAGGAAACTGTTTGGGAGATTTTCGCTCATTTTTGGTGTTGTTAGTTCGATGATCCAATTTTGCATTAACTTGGTGGAATTAGTGATCAACAAGAATTTTCTTAAATTTGATACCTTGCCATTGTTGCTGTCATCTGGTTATTTGGTTGCCGCATTGGTTGATCGCGGAGGGAAAGATATGATTAAGTGTGAAGTTCATGGAAGGTGTTATGAGTGTTCACGACGCAAGGTTGATTTGGAAAACGAGCTGTTTGAATTGGTTTTGGATGAAGTCGGTTCAAGTGATGAGTCATTTGAGACGATTTTGAACGAGTTTGGTGTTTTCTTAAGACAGGATACTTTTTCATCTATTGTCAATTAGTGTATTATACATTAGAGTAGAAAAGGTCAAGAGCTGCGGTCAAAAGTGGCCCAAGGGCTGTTTTTTTTTACCGCAGCCCTTGGCGTAGCAGCTCTTAAAGTCTTAACAATTTTGAAGGGCTGTAGTCAATATTAGTTGTATCTTTGATTGTATATGATTTACATGTAAAAAAAGCATAATAATGTTTACTTTGTTTCGTTATGTATTTTCAAGATATAAAATGTTTCTTTTTTCAAAATTTTAACAAGTACTGATTGGAAATTGTGAAAAAATAAAGAAGGGAGAACATTAAGAAACGAAAGGATTACTAGTTACCAACTCAATATGGTTCGCTTCAAATCGTATCATGTAATTTCAAAAGTAGAGTTTGTGTTAGATGGAATTAATGAATTCAATCTGGGTTATATTTTAAGAAACGAAAGGATTATTAATAACAGGGATCATCCAGAGAGAGGGCTTTACGTACACTCTTCTCGTAGGTGACATCTACTCGCACATTGTGTAGTTGGTGTCTTTCTCCACCTTCAATGGATTTCATTCTATTTGGTTAGTTGCATTAGACTAGCTATTTGTGCAGGCGGCTTCGTTTTTTTGTGCTTTCTAGTTTGGATATGTTACAATTACCACCTTATGAAGTCAAATATTCCTAATAATTACTTTATATCAACCTTTTTTTAAAATAACCCCCTTCTATCATCAAGTTATTATTATTATTATTATTATTATTATTATTATTATTATTATTATTATTATTGAACCTTCGTTCCTAAATAATAGTTCCACTTACAGTTTTTACGCATGCCGATGCAAAACTTTGAGTACTAATAACTCTAATTTCGTATTTGTAAAAATTATACAATGTTGATATTCTAAAAGTACATATCGAGACGAATCAAACAAGACCCCACATGAGACATGACTATATTTTCCCTTACCCATAAATCACAAATGATAGTCAAATTAAATTTTGTGAATAGTGTCAAAAGTCAAAGTGTATATATTATTTATGAACGGAGGTAGTATTATTATTATTCATTAAGGTGCTTTCTTCAAAAAGTTAATCACTACCTAGCTAGGATACAAGTTAGCTTTCTCTAAAAGTTCCATCAACATAAAAAGCCTTAAATGAATATCGACCTAGCATAGAATTAAATTTTTACTCATGGGATCAAGAAACCTTTTGAAAATGAAAAATACTAGTTTCTAATGAATGTCGCGCCACCCACACCAGCCTAATAGATTTCGATAAATTCCAACTTTAAAAGTTTCAGTTACATTTAACATGAATGCAAGCCTAAAACTTTGTCCTCATCGTTATACATGTTTAAGTTAAGATATTTGTACCTTCTTATTTTAAACTAAAATTATGTTTAAATGTATTTTGTAAGACGCACCTACCTTAGATATTGAAATATAGTGAAATAAATTTTCTCCGATGGGAATAAATCGTCTTGAACTATTTCCTAATTAGTGATATATTTTCTTAGATTTAAATAATATATTCTCTAATTTTTTCCATGATCTCGAATTATGCATAAAATCAACGTAATCAGTTACATATTTAAAATTATTATAAAATTTTTAGGAACATGGCCATCATAAACGAAGTCGAATATTCATATATTTTCTTTTAAAAAATAAACTTATAACTTGGTAAGACATTATAAACAATAAACATTACTCTCTTTGTTTTTTTCTCCCTCAAAAAAGCCCTTTTGAGCCTAGCCTAGGTAAAAATTAAAATGAAGATGATGAGCTCTCTCTCTTTTTTTTTTTAAGAGGAATTAAAATGACGAGCTAAAAAAGAAAACTAAAAGAGAAAAGTGCGTAAATACTGCAAAAAGCCATGTGGCCCAGCATATTATATAAACTGGCTCTCTTCTCTCATTTGCCCATCTCTCTCTTAAATTTCTCTCTTTTTTCTCTCTCTCTTCCCCCCACCAAAAATAAACCTCTACTCTCATTTTCTCATTCATTTCTTCTCTATCTCCTCATCACTTCTCTTCTTTAGTACACCACATACATAACATACACACATACATATCCCCACAAAATCTCACAAACCAAATTCATCTCCAAAACCTTTAAAAAAAAACATAAGCTCAATACATACATAATCCATTGATTAATTCAATCAAAATTCATCTTCTTCAATCAAGAGTAATCATCTAAATTATGATCCTAAACAACGGAGGCGGCACGGCGAAACAGGAGGTTTGCGGAGAATCCAACGGTGGAATGTTAAAAAAGGGGCCGTGGTCGGCGCTAGAAGACGCGGTGTTAGTTGATTACGTGAAGTTACATGGAGAAGGTAATTGGAATGCGGTGCAAAGAAACACCGGACTTCAACGTTGTGGTAAGAGTTGTAGGCTTAGATGGGCTAACCATCTTAGACCTAACTTGAAGAAAGGTGCCTTTTCTTCTCAAGAAGAACGTCTCATCATTGATCTTCATGCTAAGCTTGGTAACAAGTGGGCCCGCATTTCTGCCCATGTATATATAACTCTCCCTCTTTTTTTTTTTTTTTTTTGGGTGTGGTTTTGTTTATTTTCATTTCTCAATTCCGTATTTGTTCTAGAAAAAAAATACTTCCTCCGTAATAAAATAACTCCAACAAATGAAATAAATAATACCCATTTGTTGAAATTATTATGTTACGGAGGGAGTATATAAGGTTGGGAGAATTTTTTAAAAAGAAGTGGAAAAATGTTGGTTGAATTTTTGGTATTTTTTTTGAGAAAAATGGGAGGGTGAAAAATATGCCCACGGTTGCAGAGCATGCAATGGGTTTTAGGATTTCTGACATGTGAGATGTGCTGCAAAGTTTTTATGAGTTTTATTTGCAACTGATTTTGGCGACACTTTTCTGACATGTTTCTCGCACAAACTTTCGTTGGCGCCAAGTTAACAACATTATTTTGTACTGTTTTTGCTTGGTTAAGGTTTTTTTTGTTCTGGTTGTTTCTCATCATTATTCATTTCATGATTCTTGTTTTAATCCATGATGGGCATCTAAGTTCAATTTTTATTTATATGTGTTTGGGCCTTGGGGGTATTTATCAATCTTTGTAACTTGAAATTTCAATATTTGAACTTATTTCAGTAAATTTTGAAACATAGAGTTCCTTGTTTGAAAATAAATTTTAGAGCTACCTCGACAAGATCTGAATTCAATCTATTTAGATGTAGGTTGATTTGAAAATTGAAATATCTCCTTATCTTTTAATTCGGGAGAAGTCATCTTTGTTTAAGGATTACATTATTGCGTGCTCCTTTAATGCACGTGTATGACACGTGCTAGTATAGTTGTATTGTGATTTGTGCATGTAGGTTGCGCGTGTGATTCATGCACCGGCCACATGCACACATACACCGGTTATCATTTTCTAGAATCTTAAATGCAACAAACATGTAATTATCATTTAATTTAATGCATAGTTCTAAATCCGAAATTGATTATATTTTTTTAAATATCAAATTGTTATGAATTGCTTAATTGGATTTTTTTTTGTTTTTATAGTTACCGGGAAGAACAGACAATGAAATCAAAAACTATTGGAACACAAGGGTAAAGAGAAGAATACGCCAAGGTCTACCACTTTACCCAAATGATCATACAACACCACCTCCACCATATAATCCTCCAACAATCCCACTTTCTCTTCCCAAAACTCCACCACCTACACTCTCTCTCTTCAATCCGGTTTCTCTCTCCTCCTCTGTTTTCTCTCTCCACCACCCTCCTCCATTGCTCCCTTCTCAAACTCTTAAAAGCTGCTCACAACAAAACTCTTACATGGGTAATCCTGTTTTTTCTACCTCTCAAATGGGTCCCTTTCAGATTAACCCGATGGGGTTCGGATTCGATCCGGGTCGAAAATTGGATTTCGGGTTCGGCAGCCCGAGTTTTGAGCTCCCTTCAAACCAATTCAGCCAAAATGTGACTAGTAATTATGTGGAGGTGGAAGATGATGATGAGAAGGTTAATCCAAATAATGTGGGTCGGACTAATAGTGGGTTGTTGGATGATCTTTTGCAAGAAGCTCAAGTTAAGGTGGGTTTAAAGAGGGATAGAGAACAGGATTGTGGCCTCCAGTGGGACATTTCCAGCTCTGAGAATTCTTCCACTGGTGAGTTTAACAAATACTTCCTCTGTTTTTTTTATCGCGACATTTGACTTTCACACTTGCAAACACAAGATATTGACCTAAAATTTCTTTCATATATTAGTAACGGTCAAATATAATATAAAATAGCGCAGAAAATGTATTACAACTAATAAGAAACGGAGGTAGTATTTAGAGTCAACGAAATGGGTAGACTTTAACATACTTCTGAGTATCAGTTCTATTTATTGTAGTATCCAATGTGTTTAAATTGATTAAATAAGAGTTAAAATCCAATTTATGATAGCAGTGTTTAATATGTTTGGTTAGGATTACATGATGTTCAGTTTGAGTTCCTTTTCTCTGATGTTAATTTAATGTTTTTCTTTTTTTTGTTAACATCTGTGATTAATTATTGTAGTAGTCAGTCATTTATTTCTTCTGTTATGTTCTGCTTGAGATTATCACTCTGTTTTTACACTGCCGCAAATTTTACACAATTATAGACAATTGATGCTGCATAGGGATCAATTTTTAATCCATTGATTCCGGTGCAATAAATGAATTTCAGCTTACCTTATCTCCGGAATTAAGTGTTTGACATTGGTGTTGTTTTGTGTTTCTAAGGGCTTCCTCAATTGCTTATGTAAAATTTTGACCACATTTTCATGATTATCATTATGTAATTTTTTTTGAAAATGTTGATAGTTCCAATATATATTAAGACGAATTTATCCAGCATTAGCATGATTGTTTTTTCTTATATATTAGGAGTAATCACCAACTATGATCAAAGATGAATATTTGGATACTCTAAAAATACGAAGTGTGTTGTAATACATATAAGTTATGAGCCCAATTTGTGATTAGTTTGGCTTTTCAGGGACAATTGCCACCAAATTTATCTTCCACTTAAGTTAGTAAGGAAGATAGGAGATGATTGAATACGCTATTACCCTATTATAGTATACAAATAATTGTCTCAATCAATGTGCCACGAATGGTATTTATGTATTTACAGCGATCGAAAGAGATTGCTATACTTTGCAAATTCATGTAAGATTAGGAATTTATTATGAATGTTTCTCCTAATAGTCAACTACTATTGGCCTAGACAAAATTAGACTAATTTAGCATATGGGTAGCTGAAATGCCCTGCATGTAATTGTAGCTAATCTTTCCTTGCTAGACTTTCATGATCATCTGTATACCAATAAAACAATAATAAAAGAGTGTTTGGTTGGGCGAAATATATTTTACGAAACAAATAATTTTTCTATTTTTCTCTGTTTTGATTTATCAAAGGTGGAATATAGTAGTTTTAATATTAACGAAAGATAATTTTTCCAATGATAACTAGACTAACTAATCATAATTACTTTTTGCTAATTAAAAACTGATTTTTGCTCATCTAAAATATGTTCTAATTGATTCACCAATGTTATTGTTATAGTATGCAGTTATTTTTTGCTGGAATTGATTCGTTTAAGTTCTAGAGAACAATTACTATCTCGTTATCATATTCTTTATGCTACTACTATGTCCACAAATAAACTTCATGTGTGTCTTGGTACACTAATGCAGGAAACAAGAAAGATGAATTGGAGGATCAGCTAATAAACATTGATAGTCAAGATTTGTCGAACATCCTTGAGTTGATCCCTTCACTTGTTCAGGCTCCTTCTTGGTGCAACGAAAGCGGTGCCGAAAGCTCGGCTCCTCAATCTTCTGCTGTTAGTACAGATGATAATTGCAATGTATTTGATGATCAGATGCCACAACCTCCATCTTTTGCTGCTATGAACACTACAAGTTTCGAGGATGATGATGGTGATTGGAATCCTGGGTTCTATAATTGGGATAACTTGCCTAGAATCTGTTAACAGTTTTTTTTTATTCGAACATGTTAAAGTTAATTATGAAGCCTTATGATTAAGGAGCAAGGGATTAGAGATCAAAGGTTGTTTGTAGTTAATTGTTCTAGCTCATTTGTTTAACAAGGGAAGTGCATATATGCCCTTTGACAGTATTTTAGGCCCCCTATAATAATATGCACTCCTTAAAAAACTGCCTCACATTTTAAGTGATTCCCAATTTCCCATTATTATGAAATTGTAAATTTATATATTCTGAAAAACTTGATAGATTTTTTGCTCGTATTTTTGCAAGAATTTTGTGGATTAAAAGCTCTTTTACAATATCTTGAAAATAAAACAGAATTGTCATGTCTCATGTCAATATTGTCCAAGATAATGCTTGTCTGCTTCTCAAATAACACATATTCTTCAAGAATTTGGTGATGAAGTTCCATTTTCAAGGAAATTGGCATGAGTCTTAATTCACATAATTACATATAGATCATAATCATTAGTTCATTACTACCATTGCTTACCGCTTATTATTATATGGGCCATTAGGGATTAGAACATCAAATTGTAATGTCTTCAAATATGTTACACGAAATGGTACATGTTTTAACTTTTCTTTCTAATTTTTTTTCTCTACCCGACCCGAAGTGACCCGACCCGAAATGACCCGATAATGATGACCCGAACCCGACCCGACCCAAAAAAGTTGTCATATTAGTTATTTTTTAAGCAAATTTAAGGAAAAAATTTATCGTGAGATACTATATATGACTTAACCACTTCCCATTAACGATTTAACTTAGTTTTATTAGTCTTATATGTGCTTTATTTATTTGCTAGAATAAAAATCCGACCTAACCCGACCCGACCTAACCCGACCCGTTTTAACCCGCCCCGATCTAACCCGACCCGATGTGACCCGAAACTTATTGGACCCGAAATTAACCCGTACCCGAACGGACCCGACCCGACCCGAACGTAACCCGAACACAAAGTTGACCCGATTATGACCCGACCCGTAATGACCCGACCCGCACCAGACCCGTTTGACCCGTTTGCCGCCTCTATTTAAAACTAGGCAAAATTGGTCTCAACACCACAAACTATGGCACGGGTACACGCAGCGCCACCAAGTTTGACTAGTAGCCAAAACACCACAAATTGTTGGGCTGGGTGCGGCGAGTGTCATAAATGACACCGGAACTCACTTTTCTCGCGCGGCGTGGAATCCGTAATAATTTTCTTTTCGATTTTTTTTCTTTTTTCTTTCATTTATCCTATTTTTTCCTTAATTAGAATTCTAAGTCACGTGAACATGTGCCGGGAAAAGTTAGCTTCGACGTCATTTATGACACTCGCTGCACCAAATCCAATAGTTTGTAAGTGTTTTGGCTACTAGTAAATGTTGGTGGCGTTGGGTGCACCAGCATCATAGTTTGTGGTGTTTAAAACCAATTTTACCTTGAAAGTATGACAAAAATTTTAGGAATTTGGCGGTTATAAACGAAGTCAAATATGTATATTTTAATAAAAACTAAACTTAGGTCTAGGTAAGACAAAATAAGCATTACTCTCTTTATATTTTTTCCATTCAAAAAAGCCTTTCTAATATTAAATAGTCACTAAATGGATTAAAGAATGTGATTATTGAATGGATTAAACTAGTCACTAAATAGATTAAACTAGTCACTAGCTATAATCAACCACGTGGTCCGTTCTCTTCTTAATATTAAACTTGTGCCATTGTCTAATCTTAAATTAAAAGTAGGCAATCTCTTATAAGACCAATTGTTTAACCTTAGGTAAAAATTAAAATGAAGATGATGAGCTCTCCCTTTTTTTTTAGAGGAATTAAAATGAAGAGCTAAAAAGGAGATAAAGAAAACTAAAAGAAAAAAGTGCGTAAATACTGCAAAAAGCCATGTGGCCCAGCATATTATAAAAACTGGCTCTCTTCTCTCATTTGCCCATCTCTCTCTTAAATTTCTCTCTTTTTTCTCTCTCTCTCTTCCCCTCACCAAAAATAAACCTCTACTCTCATCTTCTCATTCATTTCTTCTCTGTCTCCTCATCACTTCTCTTCTTTAGTACACCACATACATAACATATAACATATACACATACCCCCCACAAAAAAAAAATTCTCACAGACCAAATTCATCTCCAAAACCTTTTAAAAAAAAACATAAGCTCAATACATACATAATCCATTGATTAATTCAATCAAAATTCATCTTCTTCAATCAAGAGTAATCATCAAAATTATGATCCTAAACAACGGAGGCGGCACGGCGAAACAGGAGGTTTGCGGAGAATCCAACGGTGGAATGTTAAAAAAGGGGCCGTGGTCAGCAGCCGAAGACGCGGTGTTAGTTGATTACGTGAAGTTACATGGAGAAGGTAATTGGAATGCGGTGCAAAGAAACACCGGACTTCAACGTTGTGGTAAGAGTTGTAGGCTTAGATGGGCTAACCATCTTAGACCTAACTTGAAGAAAGGTGCCTTTTCTTCTCAAGAAGAACGTCTCATCATTGATCTTCATGCTAAGCTTGGTAACAAGTGGGCCCGCATTTCTGCTCATGTATATATAACTCTCCCTCTTTTCTTTTTTTTTTGGGTGTGGTTTTATTTATTTTCATTTCTCAATTCCGTATTTGTTCTAGAAAAAAAATACTTCCTCCGTAACAAAATAACTCCAACAAATGAAATAAATAATACCCATTTGTTGAAATTATTATGTTACGGGGGAGTATATAAGGTTGGGAGAATTTTTTAAAAAGAAGTGGAAAAATGTTGGTTGAATTTTTGGTAATTTTTTTGAGAAAAATGGGAGGGTGAAAAATATGCCCACGGTTGCAGAGCATGCAATGGGTTTTAGGATTTCTGACATGTGAGATGTGCTGCAAAGTTTTTATGAGTTTTATTTGCAACTGATTTTGGCGACACTTTTCTGACATGTTTCTCGCACAAACTTTCGTTGGCGCCAAGTTAACAACATTATTTTGTACTGTTTTTGCTTGGTTAAGGCTTTTTTTGTTCTAGTTGTTTCTCATCATTATTCATTTCATGATTCTTGTTTTAATCCATGATGGGCATCTAAGTTCAATTTTTATTTATATGTGTTTGGGCCTTGGGGGTATTTATCAATCTTTGTAACTTGAAATTTCAATATTTGCACTTATTTCAATTAATTTTGAAACATAGAGTTCCTTGTTTGAAAATAAATTTTAGAGCTACCTTGACAAGTTCTGAATTCAATCTATTTAGATGTAGGTTGATTTGAAAATTGAAATATCTCCTTATCTTTTAATTCGGGAGAAGTCATCCTCGTTTAAGGATTACATTATTGCGTGCTCCTTTAATGCACGTGCATGACACGTGCTAGTATAGTTGTATTGTGATTTGTGCATGTAGGTTGCGCGTGTGATTCATGCACCTGCCACACGCACACATATCGGTTATCATTTTCTAGAATCTTAAATGCAACAAACATGTAATTATCATTTAATTTGATGCATAGTTCTAAATTTGAAATTGATTATATTTTTTTATATATCAAATTGTTATGAATTGCTTAATTGGAATTTTTTTGTTTTTATAGTTACCGGGAAGAACAGACAATGAAATCAAAAACTATTGGAACACAAGGGTAAAGAGAAGAATACGCCAAGGCCTGCCACTTTACCCGAATGATCACACAACACCACCTCCACCATATAATCCTCCAACACTCCCTCTTTCTCTTCCCAAAACTCCACCACCTACACTCTCTCTCTTCAACCCGGTTTCTCTCTCTTCCTCTGTTTTCTCTCTCCACCACCCTCCTCCATTGCTCCCTTCTCAAACCCTTAAAAGCTGCTCACAACAAAACTCTTACATGGGTAATCCTGTTTTTTCTACCTCTCAAATGGGTCCCTTTCAGATTAATCCTATGGGGTTCGGATTCGATCCGGGTCGAAAATTGGATTTCGGGTTCGGTAGCCCGAGTTTTGAGCTCCCTTCAAACCAATTCAGCCAAAATGTGACTAGTAATTATGTGGAGGTGGAAGATGATGATGTGAAGGTTAATCCAAATAATGTGGGTCGGACTAATAGTGGGTTGTTGGATGATCTTTTGCAAGAAGCTCAAGTTAAGGTGGGTTTACAGAGGGATAGAGAACAGGATTGTGGCCTCCAGTGGGACATTTCCAGCTCTGAGAATTCTTCCACTGGTGAGTTTAACAAATACTTCCTCTTTTTTTATCGCGACATTTGATTTTCACACTCGCTAAACACAAGATATTGACATAAAATTTCTTTCATATATTAGTAACGGTCAAATATAATATAAAATAGCGCAGAAAATGTATTACAACTAATAAGAAACGGAGGTAGTATTTAGAGTCAACGAAATGGGTAAACTTTAACATACTTCTGAGTATCAGTTCTCTTTATTGTAGTATCCAATGTGTTTAAATTGATTAAATAAGAGTTAAAATCCAATTTATGATAGCAGTGTTTTTTTTTTTTTTTTTTTTTTTGAGGGGAATGATAGCAGTGTTTAATATGTTTGGTTAGGATTACATGATGTTCAGTTTGAGTTCCTTTTCTCTGATGTTAATTTAATGTTTTTCTTTTTTTTGTTAACATCTGTGATTAATTATTGTAGTAGTCAGTCATTTATTTCTTCTGTTATGTTCTGCTTGAGATTATCACTCTGCTTTTACACTGCCGCAAATTTTACTTAATTATAGACAATTGATGCTGCATAGGGATCAATTTTTAATCCATTGATTCCGGTGCAATAAATGAATTTCAGCTTACCTTTTCTCCGGAATTAAGTGTTTGACATTGGTGTTGTTTTGTGTTTCTAAGGGCTTCCTCAATTGCTTATGTAAAATTTTGACCACATATTCATGATTATCATTATGTAATTTTTTTTGAAAATGTTGATAGTTCCAATATATATTAAGACGAATTTAACCAGCATTAGCATGATTGTTTTTTCTTATATATTAGGAGTAATCACCAACTATGATCAAAGATGAATATTTGGATACTCTAAAAATACGAAGTGTGTTGTAATACATATAAGTTATGAGCCCAATTTGTGATTAGTTTGGCTTTTCAGGGACAATTGCCACCAAATTTATCTTCCACTTAAGTTAGTAAGGAAGATAGGAGATGATTGAATACGCTATTACCCTATTATAGTATACAAATAATTGTCTCAATCAATGTGCCACGAATGGTATTTATGTATTTACAGCGATCGAAAGAGATTGCTATACTTTGCAAATTCATGTAAGATTAGGAATTTATTATGAATGTTTCTCCTAATAGTCAACTACTATTGGCCTAGACAAAATTAGACTAATTTAGCATATGGGTAGCTGAAATGCCCTGCATGTAATTGTAGCTAATCTTTCCTTGCTAGAGTTCCATGATTATCTATATACCCTTAAAACGATAATAAAAGAGCGTTTGGTTGGGCGAAATATAATTTACTAAACAAATAATTTTTCTAATTTTCTCTGTTTTAATTTATCAAAGGTAGAAGATAGTAGTTTTAATATTGACAAAGATAATTTTTCCAATAACTAGACTAATTGTTACTAATCATAATTACTTTTTGCTAATTAAAAACTAATTTTTGCTCATCTAAAATAAGTTCTAATTGATTCAGCAATGTTATTGTTATATGTAGTTAATTTTTTGCTGGAATTGATTCGTTTTTTTTTTTACATCGAGAAAATTTGCATTAATTAAAAATGGAATTGATTCGTTCAAGTTCTAGGGAACAAATTACTATCTCGTTATCATATTCTTTATGCTACTCCTCTGTCCACAAATAAATATCATGTTTGTCTTGGTACATTAATGCAGGAAACAAGAAAGAGGAATTGGAAGATCAGCTAATAAACATTGATAGTCAAGATTTGTCGAACATCCTTGAGTTGATCCCTTCACTTGTTCAGGCTCCATCTTGGTGCAACGAGAGCGGTGCCGAAAGCTCGGCTCCTCAATCTTCTGCTGTTAGTACAGATGATAATTGCAATGTATTTGATGATCAGATGCCACAACCTCCATCTTTTGCTGCTATGAACACTACAAGTTTTGAGGATGATGATGGTGATTGGAATCCTGGGTTCTATAATTGGGATAACTTGCCTAGAATCTGTTAACAGTTTTTTTTTATTCGAACATGTTAAAGTTAATTATGAAGCCTTATGATTAAGGAGCAAGGGATTAGAGATCAAAGGTTGTTTGTAGTTAATTGTTCTAGCTCATTTGTTTAACAAGGGAAGTGCATATATGCCCTTTGACAGTATTTTAAGCCCCCTATAATAATATGCACTCCTTAAAAAACTGCCTCACATTTTAAGTGATTACCAATTTCCCATTATTATGAAATTGTAAATTTATATATTCTGAAAAACTTGATAGATTTTTTGCTCGTATTTTGCAAGAATTTTGTGGATTAAAAGCTCTTTTACAATATCTTAAAAATAAAACAGAATTGTCATGTCTCATGTCAATATTGTCCAAGATAATGCTTGTCTGCTTCTCAAATAACACATATTCTTCAAGAATTTGGTGATGAAGTTCCATTTTCAAGGAAATTGGCATGAGTCTTAATTCACATAATTACATATAGATCATAATCATTAGTTCATTACTACCATTGCTTACCGCTTATTATTATATGGGCCATTAGGGATTAGAACATCAAATTGTAATGTCTTCAAATATATTACACGAAATGGTACATGTTTTAACTTTTCTTTCTAATTTTTTTTTTCTCTTTTATAGAAAATCGTGATAAGGAAAATTACATTCAGGTCTTCAAAATTACAAGGAGTTTATACAACTTATTCATATGGCATCCTCTAAAATTACAACAATCCTTCCCTGGTTATACAACTTAACATACCTCCCTGATTATACAACTTATAAGTATGTACATCAACAAGTAAAGCTGGCATATTTCAATGCGCAACCTCTTTGTTTTCGAGTTAGGTTCAGGTCAAATTCTCTAATCAGTCAACTTTTGCCGGCTATATAAGTAACAGTCCATATTTCATATAGGTAACAAATATGTATACACACTCCTATACTATAATAAGTTTTATTAACCAAGGATGTCTTGGCCTAGTGGTTAAGATTGAGGTGCTGTGAACGATAGGTCACAGGTTCGAATCCCCCTCTCCTTCTTTGTACTGCCTTTGTGGCTCCAATGGATCAAAAAAATAAATAAATTCTATGAGGATTATATCGAGCATTTGACGCAAATTCAAATACCACTTCAATCCTTAGGTGACCCAATTAGTCAATTACAAGAAGGAATCGAATTTACGTATTACGTAGACGAAATGAGGTCTATTTGTGTGCAGTAAAAAAGCAAGGTTGAAGGAAGAGCACATAATTCGTATGGCATCTTTTTTGCGGGGCAATTGCCATGGGCAGAGTCGGGTTGGAAGCCTTGTGTTTTTAATTTTCTTTTATTTGTCACACAAGCAAGCTTTATGGCATATAAAACTCCCCCATTTATGGCCTTCACACCCTAAAATTGTCTTCACATGCATGTTGATTCTATTGCCTCTTTACTCATCTTTCTCTCTCCTTCTGAAACACTATTATTACACATACAAATGGTCTACAAAGGAAAGGGCGGTTACTTCACTTATTTGGAAACATACATATGTTATTCATTTACTTCTTCTTTCATTTTTTTCATTGGTTCATGATATATGCACCTAAGGACTACATATAAGAAGCGTGATCATTTCGTGATCTAAAAACATATCATTCCTCTCTCGCATCAACTTTTTCTATTATCTTACAAAAGTTGATCATGCCTCATGACCCATATTGACAAATGCACTCCATTCATGACTAGAAACATGGACATCACCCCCAAAATAAAAACTCAAGTATATATAAAATTTAAAGTGACAATAAATAATTTTAAAAGTGTGTCAAAATATAACAAAATGGATGTCTATTTATAAATCTCAAAAAATTATGACCGTTGGTATTTGTTTTTTATTTTTTTTACTTTGTAGTTTCTAAGATTCAATTACGAAACCCGAATTACTCCCTCCGTCCCATAATATAGTGTTCACTTCTCATTTTTCACGTGAATTAAGGAATATGGAATGAGTAGTAGGATTTTCAAAAAAAATTAATGAAGTGCCTTTTTGATACTTTTGTATTGAAACTAGTTATTTGTTTTCTTTTTCCTTTAAACAAATTCAAAAGGCAATAAATGTTTCTTGGAATGGTGTAAAGCAATAAATGGGGTCACATGTTTTGAGAGAAAAGTAGGTGTATTTTGGAAAGTTTATGTAGAAATTAAGGATAATTTAGTCCAAATAAATTGATAAAAAATAAAATAGGCACAACATTTTGGGATACCAAAAAATGAATGTGAGCACTATATTATGGGACGGAGGGAGTATAATTTATGCATGTGGGCCCCACCTTCACTTGATCCATGACTCATTTCATGACTTAGATCAAGGGATGATCTAAAATAAGATTTGTCATGGCATGACCCAAATCAGATCACCAAAAGAACACGAGTGCAAGGTCATGATTTTTTTGATCAAGTTTCATGACATATTTTCATGATTAAAAAATACATGAGTGACCATGTTCTAAGAAGCTAAAAAGAAAATATTAAGTAATAAATAAGCATTAATTACATCGATAGATGCATAATTGAGTGATAAATTCTTCATATAATACTATTTTAGGAAATATATTTAATGCTTATTTACAATCTTATGGATTGCATAAATTAAAATAAATTTTTTTTACTTAGTTGTATATAAAAAATTTCGAAATGTAATTGATGTTTCCCCTACAAATTTCCCTATTTTAAGCTGATTTTCTGGTTTTAAAGTCGTGCAAAAGTCTTGCTTTTGCCTTTCACCATACAAGCGGGTCGCCCCCTCCCCCTCTCTTTTTGGACTTTTTATCATGATAACTTTTTGGATTATATTATCGTCACTACTTATTTGGGTAAATTTGCCAATAATATAGTGGTGTATGCACCTTTATCATGTCAAGCATCACGGTATGGGTCTATCTTAAGTTTTAGGGGATCATTTAGCAAATGTAACTCAATATTACAAAAAAAAAGCGATCATGACCGTTACGCGTATTTTTTTAAATAGTTAGATATATAACGACAAGAGCTGCTGCTGCACAATCCTCTATGAATTATCGTCAATTCGTCATATTTCAAGGTATGACATAAAAGTATTTACTATTTAGATGTATATGATTTTATGTTTTAGGACTTTTCTAACTATAACCCTTAAGAAACTGTAGGCGGCAATAGTATTGTCTTTATATGTAATTATGTGGAAAACGTCACAATGTCAATGCTTCTTCACCACACCAAAAACAAATCATAAAAATTCTAGATGGTGATTCTGTTTTTTCCCAAATTTTAAATGGTGGAAATTTTTCTTTTTGATTCTAGGTGGTGACTTGTAACTTTGTATGAAGTAACTTCCATGGCTTTATTCTTTAAATTTTGTTGATAAGCTTTTATTTAATTAAGAAAAAAAAGGCTTAATTGAAAGTTTAATTAAGAAAATTATACTCCACATTATATTTATAAGGATGTTTGACTTTTCCCACCTAATAAATAGCGCATTTCTGCTTTCTGGCACCTTTTGGTTTTTTTTTTCAATTTTACCACCTTAAAGTTTCCAACTCGTTAAAAATCACCACCTTGACTCAGCTTCGATGAAGAATCCGACGAGGGGATCCCAAATAACTATTTTATGTTTAGTTTCCCCCATTTTCCCCCTTTACCCTCGATTTTTCATTTCCCCTTCATTAAAACCCCAATTTTGTCTTTCAATCTCTCTAAAAACCCAAATTTCTTTGATGAAAATTTAAATCAAGTTAGAGCTTACCATTTTTTGAAAAATTCGACTTCAATCAAAGGAGAAATTGGAGATTCCGCTATTGTTAAAGTTATGATTTCTCCGCCCAGTTTAATAGGCTAGGGTTCTTCCTCAATTTTAGGCATTTCTTGTTCATTGATTTTTTTGGTAAATTGGGCCTAAATTGGGGCATCTATGGTGTTCTTAAGCATAATGCTTGCTTTGGTTTTCATTCATCTTCATTATTATAGGCCCATAATGTCTCAGTCTTCATCCCAAAACCACCAAAGTGCAACTATGGAATTCCTCTTGCTGCAAAAGTCGAAATAAAGGATAAGATAAAAGAGCTTGGTATTCTGGATTTTTGGGTGAAGTGGAAGAGAGATAGGGTAAAAGAATCTCTGTAAATATCAAAGAGGAGTTTATGATTTTTACAGAGAGGTTGTTGATAGGGAATTGAAGATAAGAATGTGAATTGTTTAAGGAAATGGAATGGTGAAGGAAGAAAGAGAAAGAAATCGGGAAGAGAGAGAGTAAAACAGGGGGGAAAGTTTTTTAATCCGAAATGTAGGCCCTCCCTCACTGGATTCTTGGCCGGAGCACGAGTTAGGTGGTAGTTTTTAGTGAGTTGGAAAGTTTAAGGTGGTAAAATTGAAAAAAAAAAACCAAAAGGTGGTAAAGTATAAAACAACCTACTTATAAGGTGGTAAAAATAAAAAAATCCTATTTATAAAGTGTATAAAGTAAGTTTTGTAGTCTTCATTTTCTTAATAAATCAGAAGAATTGTCGATTTTTAAATTTTTAGGAAAATCTAATTTGGCAGTTACAACGTGTTTAAAGGCTATTTATGAAATATGAGAACTTAGGAAAGAGATCCCACCACGTTGAAAATATATCGTGAAAAGGAAAAAAATATACTTTTTTCATTTCAAAATAGATGACACGATTTGACTTTTACACCATTCACACACTCTCCTTTGACCATGTTTTGTGATCATTCAGAAACAACTGTAATTCCCTTTCTCCAAGGTCTACAATTGTGAGGATAACCGATGATGATAGATATTGCTCCATTATTTTCACCTAAAAGAAAATATTTAAAATATATACACACACAGAAGCCCAAACAATAGTCACATCGTGGTTTTGTTTGGGTCCAAATCTACCAGAGATGATTTTACAAATTTAGTTGGTAGCCCTTAGGCTCCGTTTGTTTTGAAAGAACTCTATTTTTCCCATTTTTCTTTATTTAGTTGGACAAGATATTTGAAAAAGGATAATTAAGGTGAAAAAAAATTCATCCCTTTGTAAAACATTTTCCCACAAAATTTGAAACAATTTTCTTCCATTATGTAATTCCCATTTTCCAGCATCTCAATTTCCCCTTCTTAACTTGATAGCTTTCTACCAAACCAAACAAACGAAAACTAATATTCATTTGAGTTTTCATGAAAAACCATTTTCCATCAAATCAAACCGACTCTTAATCACGGTAAATCTGAAGTGAAGCGGTTTTGCCTCTACTTACACAAAACTTGCAAAACAAGGATTTCAATTTTTTTGCTAATTGACCTCATATGGTTGTGCCTCACGAAGCTTGTTCTTAAATTGTGAGCATAATGTTAATCATGAGATTTAACCCACTGTCTAGTGTCTACCATGTATGCTTTTGTAAGCATTGAAAGAGGAAAGAAGGCAACACATGACAGGTTACAATTATTGCCTAATAATAAATTTGCCGCATCTGTAATAGATCTTTTCTCTCTTATTTCATGACGGGTTTCACATGAAATTTAACCTTTTGTTTCTTATTTCTCGTCAAACCAATTTTTTGTTTACACATCAAACAGGTATTCACTTATTCTCAATCTCCATGCCAATCCAAGTGTGAGGGCAAAACCAGAATAACTACTGCCTTATATGCAGCCTTGGACAAGCATATAATAATAAAAAGAATCTTTAGTTGGACTAAATCAAGTACTTCGACACTGATAAACATATCGACTATTTGAATATCAACATGACAGCATCACTCACCCAGCGGCGTTCATGATAAAGCATCAGCCATTTATCTAGTACTGACAAGTAGGCCCAAGCAACCTGTATCATGCTTGGCTGTTTTTGACATCACAAATCACAATACATTTCTTTTCTGATGGAAGGCAACTTGCTTACGAGTCACATATTGATGTCATCTAATGTTCTAATCTAACGCCTATAGAAGCAGCAATACTGAAGATCCTGAGGTCATGACATATGGGGGGTAGAAGAATTCTAGTCATAACGGAAAGATAACAGGCTACACAAAACACCACCCTGTCGTTGGCACTCGAACCAAGTCCATCAATGTCCAACACAAATAACTAAATCTGAAACCCGTTAACGACATTGAGTGAAGTGCAAGCTTGAAGATGCTTACATGCACACCGTGACATCAAAAGGTCTTGGGACAAAAGTTTATTAACCAACGGAATTTGATATATGCATCAATTAAAACATTAAGATGTCATAAAATCCAATAATCCAACAACTTGAAAAGGCACTTATCCGAGGAACAGTGGCATAAGGCCACTAAGCTTGACTGATAATTAGCATAAACTATATACAAACTTGGGCTTTTCTGTCTTGTCATAGAAACTTATTTACATAAACCTTCAGTAGCAAGGTGATTAAAGAGCTCCGAACGTGTTCTCACCACTGTATGTCATGTAGAGAAAACCATCTTCATCCTTGTGCTCCTCATAAATTGCTGACATCATTGCCGCTGCAAAATCGAAGATGCACAATAAATATTTACACGCTAAGAGGTGGGGAGCAGAGATATAGGGGAGAGAAAAAAGACAAGTTCGCACCAGTCGGCGGTAGAATATTCTTTACGAAAATGAAGATGGCCTTTTCAGCACTGAGCTTTATCCTCTTGCGCACCACATAGACAAACTGCCCCACAGTTAAATCAGCAGGAACAAGGTACCTGCAAAAAATGATGCAAATTTATCATCAAAAGAGGCGCTCTTTCGACACATCACACATCACGCATTGACTTATAAATACACAATCAGCAGGAACGAGGCATTATCTGCAAGTATGACATCAGAAGCGTAGGGGTCTCCTTCAACAACACACATCACATATTGACTTCGAAAATCCAAATTGGTCAGACTGACAGATGTAACTAGCAGTACTTATGGAAATTGTGCCATACAACGTAAAGGATAAGTGCCGATGAACGGCTACTTATTTTTCTTTCATTTTCATTTTTTCTGGGGGAGGGGGTAAAACCAAAAAGGGGAAAAGGCTATGTACTAAATAGGTCATCTAAGCAAGATTCTCAGGTGAACAAGAGAAACCAACAAGACAGTCGATATGAATCTCAGAGAAGACAATAGCATGAGAAATATTCAAGGAATCAAGGAATGAAAAAAATAGCAAATGCTGAGCTAAGGCTGTGGAAAGGTAAGCATGAAAAAATTATTTCTCAATGACCAATACATGAATTAACAAATACATTGGAGTACATACTACACAGAAAACAGCAGAAAATGCTCTCCTCTGGAAAAAGGATTACATTCAAAAACCAATAGTAAGAACACGACTGCTTCCCATCCCAAACTTGCATTCGAAATTTCAAAAGGTTTAGCTTAGATAAAGGGGGCTGACCAACCTTGCATCAAGTGGTCTTCCTTGGCGCAACTTGGCTTTTTTGGCTTATAAAATTCAAAATAGATATAACACTATAATATTTTATAGTTACATATTTAACAACCAAGATGTACACCACTACAAAAACCTGTTAAACTGCAACAAATAAAAGAGTTCAGTACACTGATCTAGAATCAAAGAACAAAGTGCCACCAATAACCAAGTTGTACAGAGCTTGAACTAGTGTAAGTAAATAGGCACTAAGAGTCACTGAAGATCAAGAACTAGCTAATCAGCAGATATATAATCTACATATATAATCTTTTGCTGCAACATAAACAAACAAAGCATGTGTGTATGAATCTATATATTCCCAACACTTGGTATTATCCACATAGGCAGTAGAGACGACTGACGATTAAACAATCAATCAAACTACAGTACAAAATAAGCTCGATTGGCAGAGAGAGAGGGATGGCTCACTTCTTCTTGTCAATATCAGGAATGTCACTTTTTTCAGCCTTTTCCACAATAACCTAGATGGAACAAGAAGAACAATACGAATGAGTAGCATATATGGAAAAACACAGCACGGTTAGAAAAATCTTTTGGTTATATCCTTTTATAAAATTGGGGGAATAGGAGAGATACTATCATACAGGGATTCTGTCAGGATATTTCTCCCTGATACGAGAAGCTTCAGCCTGTCTTCGTTCTGTCATCAAATTATATATATTACATTCGTCAGCAACATATTCTTAAACAAAGCAAACAAGAAAACACCAATGATGCAATACAACCAATGCTCAGTATAGACCATCCGCAAGAACTGAGTTCAAGACAAGCTCCAGCCATTCAAATAATCAATTAGAAAGACGATGAATACGACATTCGAAAACAAGTTCAACATAGATGCGCACTGCAAATGTTCATCCATCAACCATTGTGACACATGCAACAAGTTTGATGATTTCAATCTGGAATAATTAGGAATGCCACTGATCAACACACAACATAAATACTGCCAGAGAATCTTGATTGATTGCTTAAAACAAGTCAACTAATATAAAAAACAATCACAATATTGAAAATATCTCATGATCACATATATTTTTGAAAATATCTCATGATCACATATTAATTACAAGAAAAAAAACATTAACCAAAAATCAGCGCACTTGCAGTTGCGATCCAAGTATCTCATTAACCTAATATTGATGATTCAATCAACAATTTTACGAAAATTTCAACGTTTTCTCGGCAATTACAAAGATAAGATCGCATAGAAAATCAAACACAATAAATTCAAGAAATTAAGAAAAACACAAGAATCATATGAAAATAAATTAAATTTATGAAAGAACAGTAATTTCTTGTAAAACAATTTACTGACAAATCAACTAAAAGAACTCATAGAGAGAAAATCCGAGTGTTACCGAGAGGATGTTGGAGCTTGAAAGAACTCTTCGACATGATGATCAAATTTAAAAACTTAATCAACTACAATTTCTGTCAAGAAAAAATCAACGACAAAAATCGACGAATTAGGGTTTCCAAACGATGCTGAAAATTCTACCAAAATCAAAATTAACAAAAAGAGGGAAGAGAAAGAGAATTAAAGTCGAAGATCTTACCGAAATTAATCAAGGAGATCGGAAACAATCCAAAAAAAATTAGAGATTTTGGGGAAAGAGAGAGGAATTGATTTGCTGATAGTTTTAGGAGAGAGAAAATGATGAAAGTGGAGTCCCACTAATCCAGAGTTTGCGTATAATATCAGTAAAATTTATAGCAAGTCAAATGTTTTAAGCAAGACCTACACTATTATAAGGTTAAGGGCCTGGGCTGTATTGTATGCGAGTATGGGCTTCTCGAGAGAACGGACTTTTTTTTTTGGGTGTTTAGAAAGCGGGGCGGGGATGAGAATCGATCCTGGTGATTTCCCGAAATCGAGAGGGGAGCTTTAACCAACTGAGTTATCCCTCACTCTCAGAGAACGGACTTTCAGTAAAACAAACTCACTTTTCTCTCAAAATGTGCCCGACCTTGCCGCATAGATGCATTAGAAATGATAGCTTGGGATGGATGTAAAGTTAAACAAATAGTAGTAGGCTTGCTCCAAGAACAGAGGATTTTGTTGGTTGTAAGAGATGTGAATCCTCTTGTTCGACAAATTTTTTAAGCGTTCTAGTTATTTATGGAAATTTCTTCTCCAATTGAGTATTAAAGATCAAAAGTTCACATAGAATAATTCTCTCGTGCATTTGTTTTTCTACATTTGAGAAGATTGGTGTAAAATCAAAGAAATTGAAATTTTTAGGGTTATATATTTGCAATTAGGGTTTAGAAATTGAGGGTTTTATGTTTGAATATTGGGAATGTGGGGGTGCAAATTGGATTTCAATAGGCTACCACTATGATTTATGCATTTTTATTTGGTTGAGACTACTTATTTTTGGTCGGATCTATTATTTGTGTGCGTGTTTAACCTTAACCTAAAGCTCATTGAAGGATATTAATAACAATATTGGCAGTGCTATTCAAAATTTTAGTCTTGTAAGGTAGTATTACTAAAATAAAACCTCCGTTTCTTTTTGTTCTTTCTATTTGAAAAATCTTGAACTATTCACAATTAAGAGAGAATCTTCTAAATTATTTTCAATATGCTAGAAAAATTATAGTCATGTAGGGATTTGTTTGATTCATTTTAATGAGTTTTTTATTGATATTAAATCGTTATAATTTTTATATTTAAGGTCAAAGAATTGTATTGGGAAATACAGACAGTCAAAGCAATAAGAACATAAAAAAATAAAGGGAGTATATTAGGTTGCTATTTACAAAATGGGTCATTTATTAGGTAGTTTTGCACAAAAAATTCTTCAACAATCATGTCTGAACTCGAGCTTCTTTTGGAATTTATTAGTCCTTTAGTAGGTTTACCATCTCTCCACGTGATATAATGACAGTTCTCTTAGACAAAAATCGCAAACTGAGGTAACAATCAATTCCCATAAAATGGCTATCATGATTAGAATATGTTTGATTAATTTTAGTTCATTATACAACTTATATTATATGACTTACAGAATTTATTAACTAAATCATTAATAACTTATAATGATATCTTTTTTTTTTGAAATCGCGAAAACTAACATTAATTAAAAAACGAAATTACAACCTAATGCTATTACATCGTAACATAAAACATAAAGCACACAAACATTAAAATGAGCTTCACTTGCTCTTACATATCCTACTAACAAAAAACCAATAGATGCTGATCAAATCCAAATGAACCTTATCTTGGGCAACTTTTGGTGGGTTTGGGGAAAATGTCTTGTCGAAAAAGACCTAATATGATGAGAGAGAATATGTTGAGATGCTGAACCCAGACGATCTTCAGAGCTAGATTGTTGCACTTCATCTTGTTAAACCCTTTATTCTCAAGATGATAAATCCCAAGGTCCTTGAGCAGAAATTTCTTCCTGGGATTCTACTGATTGAACTATCAATGAAGCCACATCATTTGGTGCCTTCTGATTGTTCTTCGAGGGTACCCAAAGTTTTGTCTGGTAAGGCTGAAACTCAAAATGCGTGGAAGTCACTAGTAGAATAATTGTATATTGTTGCACTTGAATTGCTGCGGTTTTACCCATATGCAGCAAAAGAATGCGAGGGAATTAAAAGAAAGCATGAAAAAAATCATATTGTTGCGGTTCCTACTAGAAACCGCATCAATAGATACTATTGCTGCAATTTCTACAAGGAACCGCAACAATATCATTAAAAAAATTAGGGTTTTACAATTTAACACTTATACTCGGTCCTCATGCCTCTCACATTCTCTCTCGTTCCTGAGATTATCTCCCCCTCTCTCATCCTCTATCTCGTCCTTTCTCTAGTCCCCACTCCCCTTAGCGGCTTAGCCTCTCTCATCTTCTCTTATCCTCTCAACCTCGCCTTCTCATTATCTCGCCCACGCCTTCTCGACCTCTCGCCCTCGTCGCCAATCACCAGTAGATATTGCTGGCGCTCGTCGCTCGACCACACGAAGGTTGAGACTCGTCGCTGGACAACACGAAGACCGGCGCTCGTTACTGGACCACACAAAGACCAGTGCTCGTCGCTGGACCCAACAAAGACCGGCTCGTCGCTGACCGCAAGTAGCTTGGCGCTCATCACTCGTTGTTCGACCACGCGAAGCCCGTTAGTGATTGTTTTGTTCGAGAGATTGTTTTGTTCCATAAATCGGGGCGACAAAAATCAAAGTTCATTGGTGATGATGAATAATTCTTAATGCTCGTCGCGTTAGTCCGTTGGTGATGAATTCCCAATTTTCATTTTTTTTTCCTTTTTTTTCCTTTTGTAGTTAGGTTTTGCTTTATTTATCAAGATTTGATGTTAGAGTGGTGATATTTTATTTTTTTGAATTTTTTTTTATTTTTTAGAATCAATATCATGTTGGAAGTTTCGATTTTTTTTTTTGTATATTTTTCTGTCATATCTCTTCTATTTTTTTTTAGTATCTCTTAGATTTTTTTTTGTATCTTTTTAGCTTTATGTATAAGCACATTCTAGAGATTCTTCACCATTACTTCCAGTTTGTATTCTTTTATTTTTTGTCATAAGTTTTTACCTTTCGAATTTAATGGTGAAATGCAAAAAAAAAATCACTTATACCGGTACCTATTGCTGCTGTTTTGGGCCACAACCGCAGCAATAAGTCAAACCTATTGCTGCGGTTCTAGAACCGCAACAATAGATTGGACTTATTGTTGCGCCTTGGTTTGCGGCGGTGCGAAATACGCAGCAATAGGCCGCTTAAAAACCGCAGCAATATACAATTATTCTACTAGTGGGTCGAAACGTGCCCCAGATCAAACTGTAGGGCCTCCCACAAGATGCATTTTTTATGTGTCATGACTCATGAAGTAATCACATGAACTTGGGGTGAATTATCTTGGTTGAATTCGTTCATTAGTCGGATCTAAAGATCCGATCTTGCAATCCCGAAGATCGAGCCACAATAGACATAATTCCTATCCTAGAATTAGAACTGCCTCTCATCGTACCCAACTCTTGGACTCCTAAAGCTACTTGTAACCAAACAAAGCCAAGCTCTAAGAGCAACTTCATTACAGATCGAACTTCCTATATCATCCCTCGTCTTAGGAAACCAAGATCTTCCTATTACCCACCTAGTACTACTAAATATCACCCTACCACAACTTCACAAGTCCACAACCATAAACATAATGGGAAGGGTAATTGGATCTGGATATGACTAAATAAGACAAAAATAGAGAACATAACCTAACCAAACTGAAGAAAAGATCCTCATAACCAAAACCAACTGTTAGGAATGATGCTTCACTATGCGAAACAGGGGGACGGGGAAGGCGAACCTAACCAAAACAAGCTCAACACCAAGAGCAGAGAGCCTGGGAAGGGGACAATAACCTAAACAGTTCAACACCAAGAACAGAGAGGTTGGGGGAAGGGGAAAACTAACCTAAACGACCTCGACGGCCGACGGTAACCTAGAATAGGGGAAGGGGGAAAACTAACCTAAACAACGTCGACGGCCGACGGTAACCTAGAATAGGGAAAGGGGTAACTAAAACCTCGACGCTAACCTAGACCAGTGGACGGGGAAGGGGTAACTTAAAACTAGAAAACCTCGACGCTAACCTAATGACGGGAACCGGGGAAGAGGAGGGGGGAGGGAAAACGACGAGGAAACGGGTAGGGGGAGCGACGAGGAAACATCGAAACAGGGAGGAAGAACAGCGTGAAGAGGGGAGTGGGAGAACTAACCTAACGACGCTAAAATTAAAACTAAAATTTAGAAGACGGTGGGGCAGCCTCGCCGGCGACCGTGGAGCACCACGCGCTCCGCTCGCCCACCAACGAGCCTGTGCTGGGCGGAGGGGACAGAGCTTTAGGGTTTCTAGTTGGAGGAAGTTTCTCTCAATTTTCAAGGCAACCGATAATGATATCAAAGGCTCACAACAAGAAAAAAATTTAAAGGAAAGGATGGTCTAAACCCAACAAGCTCAAAAGACAAAGAAAACATAACAATATTTTACTATTTTAGGGGAACAACCAACATAAGAGGAGATACTTGTCCATTCTTCCCACCATTTTATGATTATCATAACCTTTCGTGTGCTTACAGAGGTAAAACTATTTGAATCTTCTTGGATTAACTGAGTTAAATAACACAAATACTTTTTTAAGGGTTCACGAGTACTTTTTTTAAAAATAACGAGATTGATTCATTAATAAAAGCCACACAAGACCTGTAATAAACATTAAAGTCAAAATAGTATGAGACAACCAAACAAAGAACGCTCTTTTTTTAACAATAAGATCGATAAAAATGAGCAAATTTTTTGCATATCCATTACCATTGTTGTTTTGGCGATCGATCAAGTACATTTTTGAGTAAAACAAATTTTTTACATCCATTCATAAATAATTGTTAAACTTTGGATTTTAACACTATTCACAAACTTTTTGACTATCATATGTGATTTATGGCGTAAGAGAAAATATACCATGTGGACTGCTTGATTCGTTTCGATATGTACTTTTAGAATATCAACTTTTTATATTTTTTATAAATACAAAATTAGAGAGATAAGGGCTCGAAGTATTACATTGACATGCGTAAAAAGTGTAAGTGTAACTATTAACGGAGGTAGTATTTATCTAATAAACCGCAACATGCAAATCATGAAATCAACCTCTGTCACGAAACCATATAACAATCCATCACAGAACTAATGTGAAACTGAAATTAAAATATGTGATATTGCATTAAAGAGAGAGGAATAAACTAGTAATTGGGTAGGTAGACTTAAAAAAAACACAATAACAAGATTATACTAAAAGCATGAAACTTGAACAAGCCAATGAAATTGGCGTGTACCACCAGTCAGTCAGCCACATAGTTGATGGTGGACCCCAAAGAATAATGGAAAAAAAAGGTTTTTGAGAGAGAATTGAAAGATAATGGTAGGGAAAGTTAGTTGGCATGATTATTCTTTTATAAGGTAAGGAAAAATAATATTAAGAGACTCTTCGCACGAAGGGCGATCCTAAAATATTGTTTACAATGATAGAATGTAAAGTCGAATTTATACAATCTTCAATAATAAAAGGTGCATCTACTAAATAATCAACATTTGCAATCCAGTTCTCTGCTTTGTTTGCCTCTCTATAGATGTGTTGAATGCTCCAGTGGGAGAACGATGTTAAAAGATGTTGGATATCTTTTATGATGTCAACGGCAATTTGATATGGTGGTGTCTATTTGCCTTGTACCAAGTGTATAATAGGTTGATTATCTCCTTCTATGTAAATATCTCGTTATTTCGCTTGAATGACAAGGAGGATGCCTTTTTGAAGTGTCGTTGCTGACTTGTTGTAGCTATGAAGACCTGAGACGTGTCGAGGTTGTATGTGCATACTTTGAAGAGGTTGCCTTGCGAGTCGCAGATTATGACCCCAGCGGAAGCAGAGTCGTTTCGGACTCAACCGTCAAAATTAAGTTTGTGCGTCGAAGGTGGTGGAGGGGACCACGCTACTTGGATGAATCGTGGAGGAGCTGAGAGGAGGGTGAGTGGAGCAAGAGCCAAGAGGAAGTTGAGGAAAATGGAGTACCCGTGGAATCATACGGGTCAATAGTTGGCATGATCCATGGGGCTTGAACATGGATGATTCTTCAGTGATCATAGTGAAAATATGATCACCGAAGTCAACGAAAGTCAAGTGGTCTTAAGAATCACAAGTTCTGCCAACTCAGCCACCCCTATTCTTTTTCATTTGTTTTGCTAAAATCAGAAATATTTTTTGGTAAATACTTAAAATAAATTTGTAAATTTCAAAAAATTATTAAGAAAATCCCAAAAAATTAATATTTCATTTTTCTGAAATTAATTATTTTCACCAAAAAAAAATTTACCCATCTTTTTTTCTCTCTCATCTTTTTCCTCCTGAACTCCGATTTCATCCTTCTTCCTTCCCTGTGTTCTCTCTCCACCCATCTCATCTCCTTCCTCGACCATTTTCGATTAATCAACTGCTCTTTTGTTACTCTACTCTTCACGCATAAGTGAATCTTCTTTACACAAACACCAAGGGTGGAAGTGTGCTTTTAGGAAAAGCTTGATTTCAGTCTTCTTTACATATCTAGGGTTTTGGTTTTGGGGAAAAGTTCAATTTTAGTTGTCTTTATTTGTTTGATTTAGGTTTATACTCCATTTCGCATGAACAAAACCATCATGTTCTTCAATCTCGATTTGCGTTTAATCGATTTCGGGGTTTTTTCAGTGTTTTATCAAATTCAACAGGGCCTGACTGTTGGGGCTTTTTCAATTTTGATGGGTTCTTGAGTGATGACCCAACTATGGGGCTTTGGGTGATGACCCAGCTATCGACCTTTAATTTGAGTGATGACCCAACTATGGGGATTTGGGTGATGACCCAATTATGGGGATTTGGGTGATGACCCAACTATATGACTTTGGGTGATATTATGACCCAAGTATGGGGCTTTGGGTGATATTATGACCCAACTACTATGTTCAAATAACAAAGAAAGCTTCAACTATCATGTTCATCCAGCCAACTTAATCTAGGAGATTGAGCTTGCTAATACATATATGTCCTGCATGTGGTTTGTTATCTGGATTCAAATGAACAATGTAAATAACTAACTGTATAATCATGTTTTAGGAAGTTAGTTTAATTATCTGAATTAAAATTTATGACAAACATTAGATAAAAATGCTAGTATTAATTTTGAAAAAACTGTCATGTTTTGGATAATAATATCATTAGTAACAATATGTGGTTGATAATAATCCAAAATAACGTAGAAATGGGCAAAAAATAGATAATCAACAAAGAATGTATGGTTTAACATTAGATCTAATAAAAGGCTTAAATTACAAAAAGAGACATACTTAGCTCGCATTCAAGAGGAATAGATCCCACGCCGCATAGTTACATATGAGTTTCATATCAGGACTAGCGACCACGGAGACAGGGGTATCAACACGTCAATAATTTCTCCCCAATTGATTATGTTATATTGTTCTCAAATGAAAGACAAAAATAAGATACACGTATTTTTATATTTGCTGATAGGAAAACAGATTTGACACGACATAAATGTTTAAATTAGAACGTAGGGTAGCTAAAACACGTTTTCTACATTCTAGTACGAAATAAAGATTTAACTTTTCGTATCGTTGTTTATTAATTATAAAACGCTGTTTAATTCCAATAAATGACCCGACTCTACACATGTCAACCTTATCAAATTTGTTATTATCTCCACTAAACGTAATTTAATTTCCGTATTGAGACAAATAGCGCTCGGAGGGTTTATTGATCGTTTGTATCAAGTGTTCTCTCCGAATAAATTGGCCAATCAATGATAAAAATCATTCCAAGAAATACAATCACGTCATCTCTCGTACCTTATCGGTTTATTATCCCATGGTGAGCCACTATGGTCCAGGGGTTTCATCCATACTGAGACGCAAGAGTCATTATATTACGTTGTGTAGAATGTCTTATCTCCTATGAATCAATAATCATTGTGTTGGTCGCTATTATTTAAAGACATGACCCAATATCTTAGGTTATTCCCTAAAGAAATCTACCTATTATTTGATTTCTACATTAAGTCTTACGGTATTTTAACCCTAAAGTGTTGGGTCATGTGTTTAAATCGACATATGCAATGTCTATTCATTCCTAATTAAGAGACACTAATGGCCAGGGCCGAAAATCGGAACTTAAAAAAACTTGGACCAAACAACTATTTATTTTTTCTGGCCTAGACCGAAAAATCAAATATTCAAAAACTTGGACCTAATTAGGGCTCTAATATATAGGTTCGCCCTCGAGCTTCCAACATGTCAAAAATGGGTCGGTTATGGGGGAGCAAAGTTTTTTTGGAGGAAAAGATAAGAAGTAAGAAATGTACATAAAATTACGAAGTTGTAAGTTTATATATATAAGATGATCTAAAGTGAATATGTTGGTTCATTGTACATATAAAATTAATATAAATGGAGAGACTTTTGAACTAGTAATTGGTCGAATTGATTTAGTTTCACATGTATGCTTTTGCAGTAATAGTTGTTTTGTATGATGTAATCTTTGCAAGTGTATGCAAGTGCCTATGTTATTACTAGAGATATATTTGTACAAAGATATATTTTGTGTTATAGGAAAGCTATCATATAATATAAGTGTTGCATTCGGTGGCGGAGCCACGTTGTAACAAGGGGAAGACGTGCTACCCCCCGTTTTTTTTATAAAAAAAATTGAATTTCCTTTTTTCGAAAAAAACGCAAAAGAAAGTCAAGAGCCCAGAGGTTGCGTGTCGGTGCAAAGCGCAAAGCGTGAAACACCGCCGAAACCCTTTTACTTTATCTTCCCCTTTTCTCTCTCCTTGGTACTCCCTACGTAGTCACCCCCTCTAGTCATGCTCAACCACCGGTTCCCTTTTTGTCAAACATTTTTTTCGCTTTTCAATATTTTAACTAAATTATTAGAAATTCATTATCAAATACTCCCCGTATCTTTTCAACTGGAAGAGTATTTGCTTGGAATTGGAGTATGATCGGCCAGCTTGAAAATTTCGGAATTTCTTTTTGGGTGGTAAAGAATGATGTTTTTTCTCCCGTTTTCGGCGACGGCACAATTCCGAGTCCTTGTATGGTAATATAGTAAACGTGGTGTTGTGGTGCCGATATTCTTTTCGAAAGGTTTGTTTGTTTTGCTTTTTTATTTCGTCTTGATTTTTGCAAATATGTAAGAATTTAAATGTTTTGTCAATTGTTTGTAAATTTATGATGTGTGGATTTATTGACTTGTGAATTTAATAATTTGTGATAAGTAAATTCTAAAGAATAGACTATAAAGGTTTGTATGCTATGTCATTGCCGTGAGTAGGGGTGATAATGAGCCTGACAAGCTCGCGAGCAGCTCGGGTTCGGCTCGGCCAAAGCTCGGTCAAAGCTCGGCTCGTTGAAGCTCGGCTCGAGCTCGGGCTCGGCTCGACACTTAAACGAGCCGAGCCGAGCTAGGCAAAGCTCGGCTCGTTAAGCTCGTGAACAGCTCGATTATTATTTTATACTAAAAAAAATATTTTATATTAAAAAATATTTTATATTAAAAAAATATTTTATATTAAACAACCACCTTATTTTCCCTATAAAATCTTATTACCCTTCAACTATAAATTTGCTATTAAAGAACATGTATTTATATATGCATATGTATAGTGGACCATACGTAAAATGTTGGAGTTGGACTATTTATGAAGTCCACCTTTTGTGTATATTGAACTACTATATAAATTAACTGTCACCACCGCCTCACTAATCTAAACAACTTCTATTTGTATAATTTCACATTTATATATACATTTTGAAAAAAGTAGCTAACACCTGGTATAAAGTAGCGAGCATTTAGCAACACATGCAGCAAGCCAACAAATACCTCCTCTCAGAACATGAGCGAAATTTGTTGTTGGGATAAAATCCCACATCGAAGAGGAATCACTGAGTAACAGTTGAGTTGCTCTATTAAAGAGCGTGTATGAAGAGGAAACCCGTGTGGATGTTGGGCCTGACCCATTTATTAAAGATAATCTTTGACATCTACTCTTATTAAGAGTTTGACAAGAATTTATTGGGTTGCATTTATATAAAGCCTAATGAATGTAAGTTAAACTGAACTTTTTTTATAATATTTAAAATTTTGCATTCTCGAGTCGAGCCTAAACGAGCCCACGAGCCGAGCCTAAATGAGCCGAGCCTAAACGAGCCCACGAGCTGAGCTCGAGCCGCGACTCTAAGCACGAGCTCGAGCCGAGCCTCGGCCTCCCCCAGTTCGGCGAGCTCACGAGCCGAGCCGAGCTCCCGAAAAATTAAACGAGCTCGAGCCGAGCCCAGTGCTATTCGGGCTCGGCTCGCTCGTTAAGCACCCCTAGCCGTGAGATTTGATATACTCTTTTTTTCTTAATAAGAAGATTTTCAAGGCTTACCTCGTCATAGGCGCTTGTGATGATGTGTTGTTAATTTTGATTTGCGAAGTTGTTTATCTCATGTTCTACTCTTGAATTATAATGGGAGTTAGAAATGACTAGTTGAGTTGATTAGTGATTTATTGTGTAATTGATTAATTGAGTATTGTGTTTTGAGTATAAATGCAATTTAAGATCACAAAGAGAAATATATAGAGCTATTAAAAAAATTCCAAAAGGAATTTTCAATCAAATGGAGATAATTCTAATCCAAATCTTCCTCCAACTCAACTAAGCCAAAAAAATTCTTCTCCGCCAAAAATTAGTTCATCTAAATGACGGAATCATTGCTTTGGCTTGCTGAGTTTTTCCCAAATGAATTTTTTCAAATGGTGAAATGTGTTTTTTAAACTCTATTTCAACTATTGCAATTTTCTTCTATTAAAATTCTTTAGAGGCTTTATTTGGATTTTATAGCTCAGATATTTAGTTTCATTTTTATTCTATACTATCCCAACGTTACGCTACCCCTCATCCAGAATCCTGGATCCACCCCTGGTTGCATTATAGGAATTTGCCACATAATAGAATTGTTTGCTGTATGAGGAGAGTTGCTAATAGCTCTAGGCCACTGGCGGATGCAGAGGGGTCTTTGGGGTACCGCAGCACCCCCAAAGTGAATTTTTTTTGTGAAATTAAAAAGCTAAATAAGAAGATTTGAGGAAGAGACAAAGTGTGGAACTGGGAAAAAGAAGAGAGAGAAAGAAGATCTGCTACAGTACCACTGCTCCGATCCGACTACAATCACAACTCACTACCTTGCCGACTGCCAAATACCGCCAACCTTCCCGGAGACAACCGCCAACTGCAGAACTGCCGACTTCCTATAAGCTATGTTCATCTACTTCCAATTTTCTTTCCTTTTTTTCAGGGAAACTCTAGTTTTTTTTAATGGTTTGCAAGTTGATTGTTAATTGTTGATTGTTGAAATTATATACTAAATTAGTTGAATAGTTAATCGTTTTATGATCTATGAATGAAAAATAAGTTAGTTTGAATTGTTTAATTTGCATGACAAATTGATTAATTGTTATTGATTTGATTTAAAATGGACTATTTAGTAGATAATACTTAGTTTATTTGTTTATTGGATATAGGAAATGACACATGGATAAAAAAAATAAAGGAAAACCAATCCGATCTTCTACAATTTTGTGTAATTTTATTTATTTATTTTTGTATTTTGAGATCTATGACGTTAAATATTGAACAATGTTTTGGATTGTGTGACATTTATATCGAGACCAAGGTTTATTTAATTAATCACAGTACCCCCGATTTGAAAATCCTGGATCCGCCACTGCTCTAGGCGTGAGAATAGACTAGGTTTCTTGGGCAATAAGGTCTTGTGTGTGTATATATGTGTGGTTTATGTGAATATTATGTGATGAGAATTGCTAGGCAAAAAGTATAGGGACATTAAGCACGGGACTTTATGTGAAGGAAGATAACCATGAAATAGATGAAAATTGATCTTACCACGAGTCTACGTAAAAATCCTATGGACTTCAAAATTTTGGAGTTCGTTCATGTGGAGGAAAATAACATTAAACACAAAATCAATCTCCATAAAAATTTGTGACAGAATGGAAAAAAGGAAATTAGAGTAAAACCCATATCAGTCAATGAGAGTTCATAGGAGGAGGGGTTAAACCAAAATGTTTTACAAGAGTTTGTGACGGGTGAGATTAAGGAGAAAAAAAAAACAAAAATACCATCTATGAGAGTTCATGATAGGGGAGAGTTTAAATCAAAAGTCACTCACTCATCTTTTTCATTTTGGAACTCTACTCCTTTTCTCTTCTTTTTTTTTCTTCACTGATAAGTGCATATTTTAACATAAATTAATTGCATATTAGGGTGAATCTTCATGTATTATTAGAGCATTTACGTTAGGCAAGCCAAAAATGGCTTTTGCCCCAACCCGAATTTTGGGCGTAATTTTTGGCCCGTGGTCGGACTCCGGCCCGATCCGATTTTTTTTGCTTTGGGACGGGCTTTGGGCAAGCCAAAAATGACTTTTAGTATATTTGTTTGGGGCGGCCCGATTTTGGCCCGAAAAGCCCGCCCTTTTTTGGCCCGAAATAGCGGGCTTTGGGCATAAAATTCATACCCGACCAATGGGCAATTTTTTAAGGCTTGGCTCGGCCCAAACCCCCCCGGCATGGCCCGGTCCATGATCACCTCTACATTTATGCATATTTAGGTCCCTTTTTGTAATCCCCTATAATTTTATGAATTTTATAAATATATTTCAATGTATATTTATATATATATTTGTATTTAAATAATTAAATTCCTAAGTGTTGACTATTTTAAAGTCAAAGGGATTATTTAATGTTTTTAAATAATCAAATATTTTATTTAGTCATATTTTAAAAGTTACAGTATTTAATAGCTTAATTATTTTTGAGTTGTAGTATAAAAGATTTTAAAATGGGTTAGCGGAGCCCAACTCAACTCAAGCACCCAATCATTGATTCTAAAAGTCCAAACACAAATCCCTAAACCCACAAGGGGTTACCTATATAAATCCAATGTAAACCCAAATTTCCCACACTAAAAATCACTCACCCTAATTTTCTCCCTCTTTTCTTTCTTTCTCTCTTCCCCCACGGTTTCCCCCCCCTTCGATTTTCTTTCTTCTCTCTCGGCTCACACCGCCGGCCACCCGGCCGACCACCGCTACCGTTCACCGGCATCCCAACCGCCTCCCTCTCTCGGTCGTGCTTCTCCTTCCTTTCTTCTTCTTGGTTTATTTCTTCCTCCTCTATATTATTTAATGTTATGTTTATGTTTATGTTTTAAGGATTGATTTAATGTTTTCATGATTAAACTTTGTAATTTTGATGATTTCAATATAGATTTCGGATTATATAATTTGTATAGTAAGGTAACACTAGTACAGAATAGACGATTTGCGTCGGATGCGAGGCGCCCATTTGCGTCGGACATGGGTCTGACGCAAGACAGCCTCGACGCAGATCCGGATACAGGATCTGCGTCGTACAACGACGCGACGCAATTGATTAGCTATCTGCGTCGGACCCTACCTACCATGCGACGCAGATGACTCCTCGCCCCTGTCACAACAGCAAAAGACTCATCTGCGTCGCATGAAGAGCAGAGTGCGACGCAGATGGCCAAGCTAGCAACCCAGCCACACTCATGTGCGTCGCACATAGCATTACATGCGACGCAAATGAACTTCATTTGCGTCGCATGTAGTGCTATGTGCGACGCACATGAGGTTTTTTTGGTACTGCGGAAGCTTGCTTTTCAACCCATGGTTTTCACTCTTTTGTTTTATCAAATCTCAAAAAGAAAAAAAAAAACAAATCCGGTAACCACAATTTACACCAGGAAAATCGAGAAAGAAAAGATAAAAAAGGAACTTAATTTCATTAAAAAAATGTAATTTACACATATGGCTTACAACACTAGAAACTTATAATTTTACCAGATCTACAAAAAAATGAAAGTAACTTCCTAAAAAATGAAAACTAAACCTAAATTCTGGAACCTTGCTTGAAAATCTCATTCTTCAACTTTGCACTGCTAGGGAAGAATCCGAGTGTTACCGAGAGGATGTTGGAGCTTGAAAGAACTCTTCCACATGATGACCAAATTCAAAAAACTTAACCAACTACAATTTCTGTCAAAAAATCAAAGACAAAAAATCGACGAATTAGGGTTTCCAATCGATGCTGAAAATTCTACCAAAATCAAAATTAACAAAAAGAGGAAAGAGAAATAGAATTAAAGTCGAAGATCTTACCGAAATTAATCAAGGAGATCGAAAATGGGAGTTTGATTGTGGTCGACCCATAACCCGACTTGATTCAAATCCACAATGTTATGTGCTTTTCGAAAACTTCACCAAAGCCCGACGGAGAGATGATGAAGGAGATTTACAAAGTTTGTTGTTTGAGATGAAGATCTCACAGTGATAGAAAGAGATGAAGATGTACGAGAGAAAGAGATGAAGATGAGAGATGAGAAAGAGGTGGGAATGAACCGGTGAGAGAGAATCAGAGATCTAGGGTAGAGAAGTTGAAGAAAAACTACCGAAGAGAAATAGGAGAAAGTGGGCTTTAAATATTTAAGGTTATCTCGCGTCGGATATTGACTATTGAGGCCCATCCGACGCACTTTACGCCTTTTTTGGTTATCTAATTCATATACGCCCAACTCATCTCAAGGCTCGGATGGGCCTCTATGTTCGACGCAGATGACTTAATAGGCATCATTAGACGAAAACGATTTGCGTCGCATCACCTTATCATACGACGCAAATCATGGGATCCATCCATGTGCGTCGCACTGTAGCTGTGTCTGACGTGAATCATGTTCGTCATCTGCGTCGCGTTCTCAACCCCGTTCGACGCAAATGACCCTACCACCCATCTACAGTCATTTTGTGCGTCGCACGTTCTCTAATGTGCGACGCAAATAGGCTATTTGCGTCAGTGCTTCTAGCGTGCGACGCACATAGACTGACGCAAATTATATTTAAGTTAGGGTTTTAAGCATCAAAGAATGGATTTTTAGGGTTTTATGAGTTGGAAATTGTAGTACTATATTATATTTTATAAAAATTGAGTACTCTAATTTTTATGATTATGTTAAAGTATGTTTTAAAGGGTTTTAAACATATTATAAGTTGTTGGAATTTTTATTAGTATGCTTATGGTGGATTTTTAAAGATCAAAGTATGATTTTTGAGGGTTTTTAATGACTAGTATAGTAGTACTATACTAGGAGACATTAATAGTTGAAGTTTTGATGTTTAAAAAGGTTTTTAAACACTTTTTATGAGGGTTTAAAGTATTTTAAAGTTATTAGAGTATTGATTATTGGTTATGTTGGTATTTAGTAGGCGGAAAATATTCTTTAGGCGACTTCTAAGGTTGTGAAAGTGGCCTCTTATTTTGTCTACACAAGGTAAGTACGTACCTATGTGTTAGTAGACTAGTATCATGTCCTAAGAGTATGATTGATGTAGTATCATGTATAGGGAACTTTTATAGTTCATATGTGATTTATATTCAAGTGGAATTACATGTTTTATGCCGTTGTGTGAAGCATGTTGCCTATGTTGGTTATAATATGTTTTTATGGATGATTGATGCAAGCATGTGGGATTGGGAATTTTATTTTATTAACTCACATGAGGGATTAATATTTATATTCTTTATTGGATCATGAATTGGATCATGTTGTTCCCTTTGGATTATTTATTATATTTACTTTATGAGGACCGTGAGCCTTATTTGGTAAGTTGGATATTCACCTATGGAAAGGTTAGTTGATTGTTGACTTAGATCAACAAATAAATATTGGTTGGTTATCGAACTAAGGGATTATTTGAGTTGTATGATCACACTACTTAATCCTAAGATAAAAATAGAAGCTTTGTGTATCCATGTTATTTATTTATGTTGGTTGTCTTACTTTGTGAGTCTCAACAAGTAAATAAATTGTTAATAACTTAAAGTGGAAAGTGAATAGCAATAAGCTTTAGACTTATGCACGTCTGAAGTGTTGGACTAGTATGAGTTGAAGTACATGGTGGTAGCCCATGGCTTTTCTTGGGACTGGATTGATCACAGTGTCCTATTTTATTTAAATTAGTACCTCAATATCGTTGGTCATGGGAGTGCGGAGTCGCGCCCGTACTTCGCTTCTAAATTAAAGATTGGTTCGGTTTGGACAACTATATTTATTGCCTATTCAATCTAATTATAATTAATCTATTGATTTTGGAGTCTAGTTCAAGATAGTCAATCCGTGATTTATTTATGTTATTATTTATTATTGAGTTAATGTTTATTAGTATCATGTTAGGTTTTCATATTTTATTTAGTATGTACAGTGGCGGATACAGAAATTTATGGATGGTGGGTCACTACCGATCACTGACCACTTTGTAAACAATACATGATTTTTTTTAAAAAAAGAATACTTCAAAAAGCATCAATCGTCTTGTGTTGTTTCTTTATTTCTTCTTATTTTCGCATTACATTTTGACACATTTATTTTGCCTAATGTTGCAAATTGATTATCAACACCTCTCTCCAAGCAAATTAGCCCCCCTGCATATAAGTTGCCCAAAACAGAACATAATATGTACTCCCTCCGTCCCATAATATAGTGCTTGTTTCCTTTTTGTACGGTCTCCAAGATATATACTTTTGACCTTCAATATCTTCACTTCCGTATTAATAAAAAACATAAAAAGTTGATATTATGAAAGTACACAATTGAGGCGAACCTAACAATATCCTACATGAGTATGTTTTTTTATATATATTAATGAAAATATTTGGTCAAAGATTTTAAAGTTTGACCTTAAGAGAGAGAAACAAACACTATATTATGGGACGGAGGGAGTAATATGTAATATATATATATATATACATATTTTTATGAGTGAGAAGAAGGAAATTAATTCATGTGTGGACGTTTCAAAACTCAGAGAGCAAAAAAAGTTATTCTGATTTTTTAAAAAGTCATAGGCAGACTTTAATTAGTTATAAATATAGTGGGAAAATAATAAGTTATCAATAAGAAGGGAAGTAATCTATATATATATCTAAAACCCAAAGAAACCAAATATCATGCTGCCACATGTACTCCCCCCTCCCAAACAAATAATACAAATTGTAATCAACAAAAATGTATGTGTGAAGACTCGAACACGCAACCTCTCATTTAAAATACGAAGACACTAACCAACTATTCTACAATAGTTTTTTGGTTTCTATGGGAAAAACAAATCTATATACATCTAAGATTAGGAATAGACCACCAGCAACGATGAGACCAAGGAGCCAAAATACTGGGCCGACACCCATGCCCAATCAACAAAACAACCATGTCCAAAATGTTGGCCAGCTTCCATCACCCCCTATGAATTGGATTAATAGACCAGAGGCAGGAAATAACATGCATTTTGGCAAGAAAGATATGTCATCGCAAAAGCAGCTGTGCCATGGTACCAAGCTAAGACACCACCTCCACTTTTCATTATTTAGTAACTGCTGCACAATTAAAAGCCCCACAATTACAACTTTTCAAACTTTTCAAAAAAAAGCTTTTCAAATTTTTGTAACATCCGTAATTAACACTACTACACCGTTTCATTGCATTGGTTGTATTCTTACACATCAACCTACATTAAAAAAAAGATTGTATTATATTTTTTATAAGTAATTATATATTTATATATATGTACTCTCTTGACACCGATGTTATACTGATGAATAATTCATGTTATAATTTATTATGTAGAAAATTTAAAAAGAACTCGAAGATCATCTAATTTCCTTAGCACAATCCAATGCCTATAACTCTTTTTTTCTACTTTTCTCAAGTGTTTGATTTAACACTTCAAATTCACATTGATAAATGATTAGGGGCATCGCCCGAGCCAACAACTAGTTTATATCAGAAAAAAGAGAGAGAAGTGATGCTTTATACTTTACAGCAGTAAAGTTATTTTAAAGATGCATTAAAATCTAGCTCACCTGACCCCACCCTTCATCTTCTTCCCTCCCTCTTCTCCCTCTTTCTTTCTCACTCTACAACATGCTGACCCTCATTTCTCATGAACCTCCATTTCTGATTTTTTTATTGTCTTTTTTAAAATAGTGCTCCATCTTTTTTATTCCTTCCGACCCTCTTCTTCCCTCATTTTCCAACACGCATCCCTCCTTCTCCCTTCCTTTGATTTTGTTTTTCAAAAGAAGCTCCATTTTTTTCCCTGGCAATGGTGGGTCACGTGACCCACCATGACTAACAGTGGCTCCGCCACTGAGTATGTAGTACTCAGCTTTGTTGATTACGTGCTTTTGTGTATGTCGATCATGGCTGTGCCTTATTGATTATGTGATGACCCATTTGGTGAGCAGTCTCTCACAATCAATCAAGCATCGATCATTTCAGTCCGAAGATGATGCATCATGGGTTTGGCTTTTCGTAGAGAGCTTGTGTTTAGTTCTTTAATACTTTATAATTTTGATTTAGTTGTGGTTTGAATAGTTAACTTTTGGGTTGGTTGACTTTTCGTTTGGTTTGGAGTTGACCTTATGGTTGACTAAGTTATTTATGTTTTCAAAGTTATTATTTATTTTTGCTACAAAATTCCGAATAGTTCGATACGTTATCACACTGGCGATAACGCTTTGATAATTCCGTAAGTTTTATATGAAAAAGGTTTTTTGGAAAATGTATAATTGTCGGGATATTACACTTTTTATAAGCTACGGTGCTTTTACGGGTTGTTTGGTATTTTGATGGATAACTCTTTGCCGTATATATTGGTTATATGGGAGCGTGGATATAAGTGTTCAACTTCATCAATCATTCAAACAAAAAATGGGTTCAAGTTGAAACCCTTGGTAACTACAGTTTGTTTATTAACAACTCATCATCCATTTCAAAAGAGATTTCCGAGGAATTGGGGATAAGAAATAGGATCTATCTTTCAAGACTTTATGAAGATTCTATCATTTTTTATTCTTTTAACACAGGCAAGTTTCATATTGATGGAGGTGATGGTTCGTGGAACGATTTTAGCTGTACTAAGAAGCCTTTGCGGTGTTGCTGGATTTAGCTTCGTCTTTGTTTGGCAACTCTAAACCTAAGTTACCCACGAATACAGGTTATGTTAATATCTGGTTTTATTGCTTAACTACTTTTTGTATTGCTGGATGTACATATGTTCAAGTGTAAGTATTTCTTGTGATTTTCTAGAGTGATTATGGTACTGTTTGGTAAAACAAGCTGTTGCAGTAGCTTTTACCTGTTGTACGCCTAGTAGTATTTGGTAGTTGTTGAGACCGCTATTAGCGGCCAACTAAGAATGATAAGCGATTAGCGTCAAGTAGCTTGCTTTAATCAAAGTGCTTGGCAAAGCGTGAATGCCGTGATCGCAAAAAAAAAACAAAAAGGACATATATATTTACTTATGGAATTAAATATAACAATTTGATTAATTAGTAATTTAATAATTTGACTCCGTGATTATTTTTCAATGAAACTTACATATAAGAAGGATTATACAACTTTTACTACTCAAATAAACATATAAGTTTGAGATAGTCCTTCAACCGTTGCAAAATGGTCATCATTTATAAAACATACTTCCTCCATTTTCTTTTGAAATATATATGTAAACCAACGTCTTAATAATACTAATAATCATAAAAAAAGGGCATATATCTTTTTTTATAATAGCTAGTTTAACTTAGACACTTGTGAAACTTGAGTCATAAAATATTATAAAACTTTAGCTAGCCTTTTTCTAAAAGAAAAAAAAAAGAAAAAATTCCCAAGAAGTCCAACTAATAAGCAATTTACACAATACTTTATTATAGATTTATTGATATAGAAAAAGAACAAAAAGATGATAACTTATAAAAATAAAAATAAAAAGATGATAAATTATAAAAATAAAAATAAAAATAAAAATAAAAAGATGATCAAAAGCATAATGCAATGCATGTTGCTAGCAAACGCTAGCAAACCCTCGATGGAGAAAAATTAGAAGTTATTTAATGTTGCTTAGTTAAATTCCATTAAGCATTAATATTTTATCCATTGATAAATAGATTATCCCCCAAATTATAACGTAGTTAAAAACTTATTATAAAAGCTCCTCTAACACCATTATTTTGTAAGATAAGGTTAACCTTTTTGCCCGAAAACTAACCTCTTTGAGTCATTATTCTTAAAGAGGCACCTTGTCAAAAAGTAACTCTTTTCACCTAAAAAAATTGCAATTTTTTAAACTTATTTAACTATAAAAAGTTACCTATCTTTATTATATAAGTGAAGGGGAAAGAAGATGGTGTCCCCTTCTAAAAAGTCTGATATACTCTTAATGAATTTAAATTGTTATATACATATATTAAATAATCTTTTCTTCTTCCCACCTGCCATATACATTGAACAAGTTAACAATGGAATTGAATTTGAAATTTTAATTAAATATTAAATTAAGGAGAATAGTTTCCTCTTCTTACATATATGTGAAAAACTCTGATCAAAAAATAAATTGACAATTTAATTTGACACAATCAGAAGAAAAAATAATAACTTGAATTTCATATTAATAATATGATAATTTTTTAAAACCTAAATGTTGATTATTATTCAGTATTCTATATTATATAAACCAAACTCTTCCACTTTATTAATATTCAACGATTGAACCTGACACACAAATTCTTCCACTTTATTGCACAAGCTTTATTCTGCTTTATATTTCCTTCTCTCAATACTATATTTGAATAATGATTAACAAATAACTAAAAAAACCAACGAAACATTGATTTAAGACTAACATATTAAAAAGTTAAAAATAATTATAAATATCTATTAGGATCAAATTTTTTGTAACATTGATGAATAACTAATTGAGAAGAAAAACGTTACTATGAGTCGCACACATAGCGTGAAAAAAAAGCTAGTTTAACTTAAAACTAAGCACTTAGAAACAAAAAGTTAATTGGTTTTAAGTAACTTATGAGAGTATGAGTGTTTGTATACTTTTTTTTATAATGTTAAGAAAAATAACATTAGGAGATCTTGTCTTCCGCTCGAGGGAAACTCCTAATGCGAAAGCGTTTATATACTTGTAGTTATACATATATGTTGTGTATACTTGTACAGGTATCATACCCACAAATTGTTGGAAGTTCAACAATTACTCTAAAAGATTAACCTCAAAGAGAGGAGTGGAAAAACAAGTAAAAGGCTCTTGTCCCACATTGGAAAAATAGCTATGCTTCACCTTGTTTATTAATAGGAGTTCCTTAGCACTTCTTGTTTGATAGAGTGCTAGATGGATAGATGCACCACACACGCGCGCCGGCCGGGCCGGGCTCGGGCTCGTGGCGAGCGCGGCGCGGGCGGGGCCGTGGGTCTCGCGATCCGCTTTAAATCTCCTTCATTTATTTTTAGCAAAAATCTCTGAGTTTATTCTCAGAACCGTTGCTAGCAAGATTTCCGGAGCCGAATTGATTTCCATTCCTTATTTTCAGCCTTCCGTTTTTCTCTTTGAAGCCATTTTAAAAGGGCTGCTTTCTTCTGAAAATAAAATACACAGAATTTACTATCCTCTTTTCTTCTCCACAAAAATACTCTCTGGTTTTGGGCAATATTCTGGTCTCCATCCGAGGTGTCTGAGTGCACACATATCTTGGAGTCGTGCTAATCCCGGGAGGACGATCGCCCGATTTCTACCGCACCCGGGTAGCGCGAAATCGTCTTTTTTAGGACAAAGGGTCTTCCACGTCACGGTAAACCTGCTTTCGCTCACGCTTCAACAGATAAGTATCATTTTATTTTTTTTCTTGCAACATTCTAAAAGACGATTTATGGCTTCCAAACTTATGATTCCTGATATGTCTAAGATGGAACCCCTAGATGGGAAAAACTATAAACGTTGCGCTGTTAGGATGCGTTTTTATTTGTAACAAATTGATGTTGCATATGTTCTTGATGATGTTGTTAAACCTGTTGATGAATCTGATTTGGCTGCCTTTGAGTCAAAGTTTGCTAAGGATGATAGAACTTGTAAGGGTATGCTACTGCATCATATGTCAAATGCTTTGCTGGATATTTACATGTTGTTTAATCATGCTAAGACTATTTGGGATGCTTTAGAAAAGAAATATGGGACTGATGATGCTGGAACCAAACGTTATTGTGTTAGTAAGTGGTTAGGCTTTCAAGTTGATGATGGAAAACCTATAATTGATCAAATCCATGCCTATGAGAATATTTGTCTTGCTATGGCTGCCGAGGGACTGTGCATTTGTGATATTACCCTTGCTATTGTGTTGATTGAAAAACTGCCTCCTTCTTGGAAAAATTTTCGCAACCAGTTAATGCACAATAAGACTGACCTAACTTTAGAGGAACTGATAGGTCACCTTAAGATTGAGGAAGAGAACCTAATTAAGGACAAAGGTCAGTCTGTTATTCGTGATCAGTCTATTTTTCCTGTTTCCTCTAAAGCAAATCTGATAGAACCAAATAACTCTGGGAAAAATAAGGGCCCTAACAATTTCCATAGACCTCAAGGAGGAGTTCAGAAGTACAGGTTTAAGGGAAACTGTAACAACTGTGGGAAACCTGGTCATAAGGCTAAGTTCTGTAGAAGCAAGAAGCAGAATCATGCCAACCTTGCTGAAGCTAATGATAACATCGTTGATGTTGTGTCAGAAATTAACTTAGCTAGTAATATTGCTGAATGGATTGTTGATACTGGGGCAACCAGGGACATCTGCACCAACAAAGACATGTTCACAAGTTATGGTAAGGTTGATGGTGAAAATGTCTTCATGGGTAATTCAGCATCTGCAAATGTTCAAGGCAAAGGGAAGATTGTTCTAACTCTTACTCGGAAAGTTGCTTACTCTTACTAATGTTTTACATGTTCCGTAAATGCGCAGAACTTAATTTCCCGGAAGTCTACTCATGAAAGCCGGACTCAAACTCTCTTTTGATTCTGATAGACTTGTTCTTACTCGTAATGGGGAGTTTGTAGGGAAGGGGTTTTTGTAATGGGGGACTTTTTACTCTTGATGCAAAAGTTGAAATTATGAATAAAAGTGCTAGTACTTCTTCCGTTTATATCGCTGAGTCTATTGATTTATGGCATTCTAGATTGGGTCATGTTAACATTGCTTCAATCAAAAGGCTCAAACATTTGAATTTGATTCCAAGTTTTTCTAAAACTGAATTTTCAAAATGTGAAGTGTGTGTTGAAGCCAAGTTTGCAAAGAAACCATTTAAATCAATAGATAGGCAAACCGAAGTACTAGAACTTGTTCATAGTGATTTGGGAGATTTTAAAAATCATGAGAGCAGAGGTGGGAAAAGATATTACATTACCTTTGTTGATGACTGTTCTCGTTTCACTATGATTTATCTTCTCAGATCAAAAGATGAAGCAGAAGAGATGTTCCTCAAATACAAAGCTGAGGTAGAAAATCAACTGGACAAGAAAATCAAGAGACTTAGGAGTGATAGGGGTGGTGAGTATGACCCTAACACTCTTAAGGCTTTCTCGGGAACGTAATGGAATAGTCCATGAGGTAATCGCTCCCTATACACCCGAACAAAACGGTATTGTTGAAAGGAAGAACAGAACTCTCAAAAATATGATGAACTCTATGCTTATTAGTTCTGGACTTCCTGATAACATGTGGGGGGAGGCTATTCTTTTTGCTTGTCATGTTTTAAATAGAGTACCTCATAAGAAACTTGATAAGACCCCTTATGAACTATGGAAAGGTCGAACGCCAAACCTGAAATATTTGAAAGTGTGGGGGTGCTTGGCAAAAGTTGGGATACCTAGCTTTAAGAGAGATAAGATAGGCCCTAAGACTGTTGATTCCATTTTTATTGGCTATGCTTATCAAAGTGCTGCTTATCGCTTTCTAGTAAAAGGTGCTAACAATTCTTATGCAGGTGGTACTATTGTTGAATCGAGGGATGCGGAATTCTTTGAAAATATTTTTCCCTTGAATTCTTCTTGCTGTAGTAATGATTTACCATCCTCTAGTACTGCACCTGTTTTGTCTGTTGCTTCTTCTTTAACTAACAATGATTCTGTTTTGGAACCAAGGAGAAGCAAAAGGGCGCGAAAGGAAAATAGTTTTGGGTCTGATTTCATTACTGCCTTTCTATCTGAACCACTCTTGATTGACGATGATTTTGTAAGTGTGTTTATTTTAGAAAATGATCCCAAAACTTATGATGAGGCCATGAGGTTAATAGATGCAATTTTTTGGAAAGAGGCAATTAACAGTGAACTAGAATCAATTCTCAACAATAACACTTGGGAATTGGTTGATTTGCCTAGAGGTTGCAAGCCCATTACTTGTAAATGGATCTTTAAGAAAAAATTGAAACCTGATGGATCCATTGACAAGTATAAGGCTAGAATAGTAGTGAGGGGTTTTACTCAAAAACAGGGAATTGACTATTTTGATACTTACTCCCCCGTCACCAAAATTGCAACCATTAGGACCTTAATTGCTCTTGCTTGTATACATGATCTCATTGTACATCAAATGGATGTAAAAACTGCTTTTCTAAATGGAGATCTGGAAGAAGAGATTTATATGGTTCAACCGGAAGGTTGTGCAATTTCGGGTCAAGAAAATAAAGTTTGTAAACTGGTCAAGTCATTGTATGGACTCAAGCAAGCTCCAAAACAATGGCATGACAAGTTTGACAAGACTATGACAGGAAATGGGTTTCATGTCAATGAAGGAGACTCCTGTGTTTATTTTAAGCATGATTCAAGTGGTTGTGTGATTATTTGTCTTTATGTGGATGATATGCTAATTTTTGGTACTAGTCTTGATCGAGTAAATGAGACAAAGAAATTTCTAAGTTCCAAATTTGAAATGAAAGATATGGGTGAGGCAGATGTGATTTTGGGAGTCAAAATTATAAGAAATCAAAATGGCATCTGTCTTAGCTAATCTCATTATGTTGAAAAACTCTTGAAAAAGTTTGACTCATTTAACGTCGATCCAGTTAGAACCCATTATGATTCAAGTGTCCACTTAAAGAAAAATAAAGGTGATCCAGTTTGTCAATCTGAATATGCTAAAATCATTGGTAGTGTGATGTTTAATTTCTTATGAATTACACTAGACCTGACATTGCTTATTCTGTAAGTAGACTAAGCAGGTACACTCATAACTCAAACAAAGATCATTGGGATGCTCTAAGGCGATTGCTCAGGTATTTAAAAGGTACCATGGATTGGAGTTTGCATTACTCAAAATCTCCAGGAGTACTAGAAGGTTTCTGTGATGCTAACTGGGTATCTGACAATGATGAAGTAAACTCCACCAGTGGTTATGTTTTCACCCTAGGGGGTGGAGCTGTTTCTTGGAAATCTTGCAAGCAATCTTGTACTGCTATGTCTACTATGAAATCTGAATTTATTGCTCTTGAATTGACATGTCATGAGGTTGAATGGTTGAGAAATCTGCTTGTAGATATTCCAATGTGGGGGAAGCCAGCTCCTTCTGTTGCTCTCCACTGTGATTCGCAAGCTGCCATAGCTGTTGCAAACAACCACGCCTATAATGGGAAAAAGAGACACGTTCGCTTGAGGCATAAGGCGGTCACAAAGATCTCGTTGTCAAATGGAGTGATATCACTGGATTATGTTAAATCAGAAAAGAACATCGCGGATCCGCTAACCAAAGGCCTGTGTAGAAAACTAGTTTTGGAAACATCGGAAGGGATGGGCTTAAGGCCCATTGGATGAATTGTAACTAATGAACTCCTACTCACTACGAGTTCAAGGGAGAACATTATGAATGATTCAGAAGCACAAACTTTTATCTTTTCCATCCCTAGATGTTTATGATGTAATGTGCTTGCTACAAATTGAACTTTAGGGTGAGCCAAGGCTCTTAATGAACCCATATCCATATGTTTGGAGGTGTGATGTAGCTCACATTTGATGGGATTCACCTACTTAGGTGTGGAAGTGTGGCCGCTTCCTATGAGAATTGCATGGGCTAATTCTCTAGAGCACCTATGAGCATCCAGGTCTGGACGTATGGCCAGTATAAGGCGTCACTATTATTCGCAGAGAATCAGAATATTATACATGTTCAATTGTGTGCTCTAAGTGATGTATCTTTTCCTCCCTATTAAGTTCAAGACTCAAGTCACTTGATAGGAAAGAGATCCTAGCTTAAAAGCACTAAGTGTTAATTCAAGTCGCAAGACATTGACACTAATGCAATTGTTTTGTTTTGCCCAAAACCAATTTTCATTCCTTTTCTTTTCTCGTTTGTTGACACTGTGGGGGATTGTTGGAAGTTCAACAATTACTCTAAAAGATTAACCTCAAAGAGAGGAGTGGAAAAACAAGTAAAAGGCTCTTGTCCCACATTGGAAAAATAGCTATGCTTCACCTTGTTTATTAATAGGAGTTCCTTAGCACTTTTTGTTTGATAGAGTGCTAGATGGATGGATGCACCACACACGCGCGCCGGCCGGCCGGGCTCGGGCTCGTGGCGGCGCGGCGCGGGCGGGGCCGTGGGTCTGCGGTCCGCTTTAAATCTCCTTCATTTATTTTTAGCAAAAATCTCGGAGTTTATTCTGTAACCGTTGCTAGCAAGATTTCCGGAGCCGAATTGATTTCCATTCCTTATTTTCAGCCTTCCGTTTTTCTCTTTGAAGCCATTTTAAAAGGGCTGCTTTCTTCTGAAAATAAAGCACACAAAATTTACTCTCCTCTTTTCTTCTCCACAAAAATACTCTCTGGTTTTGGGCAATATTCTGGTCTCCATCCGAGGTGTGTGAGTGCACACATATCTTGGAGTCGTGCTAATCCCGGGAGGACGATCGCCTGATTTCTACTGCACCGGATAGCGCGAAATCGTCTTTTTTAGGACAATGGTCTTTCACATCACGGCAAACCTGCTTTCAGCTCACACTTCAACAGAGATAAGTATCATTTTATTGTTTTTCTTGCAACACAAATATGTTAATTAGAGCATGTAATTGGATTTTGTACACATAATTCATTAATGCAACAATCATGTTACATCATTTTTCTCTCTCTTCCTTTCCTCTCTTCTTTCACTCTCCTAGAATCAAATTTCTCTGATTATCTTCATATTATTCCCATTGATTCGTATATGGCATTTTTTAAAAGTACATTTATAGTACAACACTAATTACACAGTTTACACTTTACACTTCTAACTCTAAAACGAGGTTGATTACTTCTCCTCAACGTAATAGTTTGCTTCCCTCAACTTGAGATCTCCTTGATCCTCCACTGTTTCCTGATTCTTTGGTAATCTGATCTCTGAAATACCTGCACCTGCAATTGAATTAGCAAAACAGAGGTAAGTTCTTTTTTGTCAAATAGTAGTTAGCTATTAATCTTTATCTTTTTTCTATGTCGACTAAACAAAAATTTATCTTTTTTTTTCTAGAGGGTCTAGTGAGTTTCATTCAGTGATAGCTGACATTCTAGATTTAATTTCGTCGTTTGATTTTGTTGTTTGGTCTTTTGTTAAACGTTCTGGGAATTCTGTCGCTCATGCGTTAGCCCACTTCCAATCTTGGGAGATTGGTTTTCGTTGTTGGGTGGATGTTGCTCTTAATAATTTAATAAATTGATCCCCTAGTTGGGTTTCCCTAAAAAAAAAAATTATGGTTGAAATAGTACTCCTTTTGTTTTCTTTTGTTGGTGTAATTTTATAACTTAAATTCCCATTAGTTTTAAACGGCAATTATAAATTCACCCTATTCATTAATCATGTTTTACTCTTTTACCCCCTCATTTTTTCTCATTGGTTGTCTGACATATAATAACTCTAATGTTATAATAATAGCTTTTAATTAATTTTATTTTATTGAAAATAGAATAATCTTTTTCATTTTTTAAGTTGAATTGGTTTCTTTCCTGATTCCAAATAGGAACAATAAAAAAAACTGAGGGAATAATTGTAATCTAGTTTGTTGAGTTCTTTTAGAAGCCATGTCATAATAAGGGTCTTTCAAAAGAAAAAAGTCATCATAAGGGCCCAGATAGAAAGAATTTATACTAATATATTAAAAGATGTTCCTTAACAAGGAATTGTGCCACGTGGCGACTTCATGCACTCCATATACAATAAAAAAATTAGATTATGCATGGTATAAAGATTTCGATCCCACGACCTCAAGCTCGTGATATCATTGCCTTAACCACTAAACCAAGAATATTTGGCGCTATAATTTCAATGTAAAATACTAATAAATGAAATATATAAGTATCCTGAAAGATAGCCCGGCCTAAAACTAGTACATATTTAAGAAATAGATGATTTATAATTTAATTTTATATTAACTAGTGGGATATTACTAAGCATTAATGTTTCAAGTATAATACTCCTAAAAAGTCCTAACACTAATGGGAATTGAATTGCAAACATGAAAAAGAATATAAAGAAGAAAACGAGGTTAATTGCTTTCTTCACCTTGTTCCTCCAGTGTTGCCTAATTTCTTGTTTCCCAATTTCTTGGTAACAAACGCCGGCTAGGAAAATCTCACCCTAGACAATCCAAAGTCCAAACTCAGCCTTTCCAGACACCTCCACTGAGGTAAGTAGTTTATTATCTCTTTTTTTTAAAAAAAATTTTGATCAATTGTAGTTAGGTTCAACCTTTATCACATAATTCATTCACCCCTTGCAAATTATATTAATTTTTTATCCACTTTTCTTTTTAGGTGTCTCTTACTCCTCCATCGTCCGTTCTTATTCTATCGTGAAACAATGAGATTTTTATATTATTCACTCATCATCCTTTAACCATCTATTGTGATTATATATATATATATATATATATATATATATATATATATATATATATATATATAGGGTAGGATCCGCCAAAAACAACCGTTAATCCAAAACCGAAAACGGAGGTAATTTTTAGCAATTTTTGGGTAACTTTTAGCAATTTTAGTGTAACTTTATATATATACTTCAAGGGTAACTTTTAGCACTTTTAGCACTTTTAGGGTAACTTTATATATATGTTCAAGGGTAACTTTTAGCACTTTTAGGGTAACTTTATATATATGTTCAAGGGTAACTTTTAGCACTTTTAAGGTAACTTTATATATTTTAAGGGTAACTTTTACCACTTTTAGGGCAACTTTATATATTTTAAGGGTAACTTCTTTTAGTGTAACTTTGATTATAGTTAAACCTATGCAGGATTCGAACCTACATCGTTGTGTATTACACAATGCTCTACCAATTGAACTAATAGGTTGTATGAAATTCGCCAAAGATATGTGAGAGAGAGGAGGTAACAAATAGCTTTAAAACAACAACTAATAACAATATTTGGGAAACTAATAAAACACATATTATGCTATACCATAATGAACAAGATAAAAATAACAAAGAGGACGCCAAAAGCATAAAACTAGACATTACCACATGAAACGAAAGATTTTGAAAATTAAAATTGCAAGAAGATTGATTGCATCTCTTCTGCAGATTCTGAAGACATTTTTAGGAGGGCAAATTTGAGCAACTAACGATTTTATATACTTAACTAGTGGTTAAAATACAAAAAGTACTATTAAGGAAATATGGGTAACTTATAAGCTCATAAAGGTAACATTACATTGAAATGATTAGATAATGTACTAACACACATGTAACATACATAGATTCATTGGGAACATCCATCTTTTTAATAATCGCTTTGTTCTTCATCTGACCACCGGAAATAACCACACGCATATCATGTTGTTCCGGCTCAATTTCATCGTCAGGCTCATAATTATTGTCAATAGCTTCCTCCACATCATCCTCATGTTCATCATCTATCAAAACCAATTTTACCCAAACAAAACTCACAAGTCACAATCACACTCTATGTAGACACCATACATAAGGCATATTTCAACAAAGTTAAACTTAAATGACTGCAAACCTGTCATAGTCAAAGATAAACTTGCAAGTCTTACAAGGGATAACTTTAATGTCTCATATGTAAGATCACCAGAAGATCAGAGGAACCAATTAATGATATGATAAATAGTTATAGTATCTTGTGATAGGGTGTGATTTATTGATATTGCATAACCTATACTAGAAGTAGAGCAGATAACCTAAGATTAGTTAATAAAAATTCACTTCATACTTCATAGTTCATACCATCAGATAATAAACTTAATAGACAAGAGGATATTATGCTATTGCATGCAATTGAGCTATTTAAGAGATGCTATCTGCTAAACTGCAACATTTAATTGATGGTTTTAACTGCCTTTCATATGCCTCATATAGCTAGCACAAAGGTGCAGCAGATAAATTTCAGAAAGCTACATACATGATACATTCACAAGGATATAAGCAATATGAACGCATTCCCCTCTCCAATTTCCTTGCTCTTCCCCTCGCTTTAAACAAAGATATGAAACCACATTGGCAACACTCATGACTTCAGCTATCTTCATGATAACTGAAAAACTTCATCAACAATACAGTTGCCGCAAAAAGCCAAAAATTTCTTGATATAGATTAGATAATCCAAATTATTAGTTGCATAAAAGCTACATCATTCCTCTTATCAATAAGTTACAAAACCTATCCAAATATCTCATAAAAACCCCAAATTACTTCTATAGCATGAATTCTCCACATTTCAATTGTATAAAATTCAAACTTCCAATACAAGCTTCCACCAATGCTTCAATTTATTCTATTCGAAACCTAAAAAACCTAACTATATTATCACATAAACATCGAATTACTCATTTCACACACCTAACAAAGATATGAATTCTCCACATTTCAACAGTCAAGAAACAGCAGTATGAACATGTCAAATAAAGGATAAGTTAGATAGATTACCTTCGTTTGGTTGAACTTGAACGTTTTTCTTCGACTTCTTGACAGGAAGATTTTTATTTTTCTTCCCTACATTCTCCATTTCAGCTACACAAAACAGATACATAACAACTATACTTAAAAACAAACAAAATAATCTAAACCACAAAAGCTAACACATAATAACAAATAATCAAAATCCTAACAAAATTCGACTATAAAAAAAAAAAGAAAATCAGCTTTTTCAAAACAAATATTACGAAAATTAAGAAATCTTGCAAAATTCAAAAATTCATATGAATATATACGAAATTTTACAAAATTCGACTATACAAAAAAAAACAGAAAATCAGCTTTTTCGAAAAAAATATTACGAAAATGAAGAAATCTTGCAAAAATTCAAAAATTCATATGAATATATACGAAATTTTATCTTCTAGATCTAACAAAAAGTTCACAATAAAAATTAGAACCACTAGATCTAGAGATTATAAGAATTAAAACTCAAAGAAAAAATACTGCAAGCAAAAATAAACTAAACCTAAAACCAACAAACAATTAAAAGCTTACTTGGATTATCAATTGAGGAGGATGAAAGACGCCGCAAACAAAGAAGAATGAGCTTCCCGGAGTGAAAGAAACGCCCTTAAGAGAAAGGAAGGAGAGAGGAGAGAGAGAGAGAGAAAGTTTTTGGGTGAAAAAATGCGTTTTAATTGAATCGGTACTATTCACCCGAAGAGTAAACAGATGGATTAGACGAATTGATTTCTGTCCGCGCGATGAAAGATCAACGGCTGAGATTTATTGTTTTCAGTTTTCAGCCTAAAGATGGTTTTCACGAGATCTCATTCCTATATATATATATATATATATATATATATATATATATATATATATATATATATATATATATATATATATATATATATATATATTGGCCCATATAGTATTTAATGAATGTAATTAGTGTATTAAGCTTGTTGGGCTCAAGGCCTACGTATAGTTAGCTTAGTTTGTATATTAACAATTGACAGTGGAATGGAAAACTAGGACAAATCATTAAACCTAATTTGACATGGTATCGGAGCAAGATACCGCATAGCCTCACAATCCTATTTTTTTCTTTTTATCCTCGTCGGCTAGCAGAAGCGCGCCACCGGCGTCGGCGGTTGCTTTCATGGAGGACGAAAAAATAAACCCTTCTTCTCCTTTCTATCTTGGCTCGGAGATCAACTCCGGCAATTTAATAACTCACGTAGTTCTCACCGGCGAAAACTATGTGGCTTGGGCGAGAGCCCTTACTCTCTCACTTAAGGCTCGCCGTAAATTCGTATTTGTGGATGGTACCATTACCAAACCTACTGAGAAGAAGAAACTTCTTGACTGGGAAACCGTGAATTCCATGCTTGTTTCATGGATTTTGCGTAGTATGGATCCAAAACTCGCTGCTTCCATTCCGTTCCATGATGAAGCACAGCGGTTATGGGAGTATTTAGAAAAGAGGTTCCCGTGGTTGCTAATGGCCCGAGGCTTCAACAAATCCGCGCCTCCATTATTGGATCGCAAACAACAACGGGCTATGTCCATTGAAGAGTATTTCACACGCCTCATGGGGTTATATGATGAATTGACCCGTCTCAAGCCCCTCCACGGTTGCGTTTGTAACCAATGTTCGTGTGGGGTTGCCGACAAATTTGCCAAGGATCGTGAAGAGGAAAAAATCCATCAATTCCTCATTGGCTTGGATGATGATTTGTATGCCACCACACGCAGCAACCTTTTGTCTCAATCGCCACCAGCCGATATGGACAGAATTTATCAAACATTAATACAGTCAGAGCGTTCGCGGGATATTGCCAGGGGCAAAGCCGTGAAAGAAGACGTTCATACCTTCGCTGTTCAGGTTGACCGCGGGCGTTCGCGGCTCGACAAGGCTGATCGGGCGAACCTTGGTTGTTCACACTGCCGGAAGATGGGACACGACATATCTACGTGTTTCCAATTACATGGTCGCCCTGCGTGGTGGGAAGAAAAGTTCGGTGGGCGTTCGAAAGGTCCTTCGCCCACTGCTGCCCAGTCGAGTGGTGCTGCCGTGTTGACTTCGTCGAGTACCCCTCCCATCTCTTCCTTTGATGCTCGTAAGCCCACCGCCGCCTGAGCCGATGCTCGTGGTCGTAACGGCCCTGGCCAAGGCCCACGCCGCTCGCCAGAGCCCCAGCCCCCGCCGCTTCCACAAAGGGCCCCTCTCGTTGACTTAAGTCCAGCAAAAGTTCAAGCATTAATGCAATTGATTAATCATGAAACTACTAAAGGTGATCGGATGACGGGTATGTCTTTTTCTAGCCACTGGATTATTGACACGGGAGCGTCTCATCATGTTACTTGTGATCTTACGTCTCTCACTCATGTTACTTCTATTACCGAATGCCCTGTTGGTTTACCGGATGGCACTTGTGCGATTGCCACTATGGAGGGCCGTGTGCATCTTACCCAGGGCCTAACCCATCATCATGTTTTATATGTTCCTCGTTTGAATTGCAATTTAATTTCGGTGTCGCAAATGATTGATGAATCTAATTGTCACGTTAAATTCACTACTTCTTTATGTGCTATACAGACCAACGCTCGGGGACCCCGATTGGAGCAGTGAGCGGCGTGATGGACTCTATTTTTTCCGTAGCATCCCGACAATCCAGCGGTGACTGCTCCCGGCTTATCTCGAGCTTGAGCCGTGGCATCGACGTCCTGGGTCATCCTTCGGATCGCGTTGTCAAGTTAGTTCTTGCTATTAGTTCTAGTACTTCTAGGAAACAATTAAATAAGGCTTGTATTGTGTGTCCACAAGCTATACAAACACGTGATTGTTTTCCCGTTAGTGATAATAAAGCATCTTGTATTTTTGAGCTTATTCATTGTGGCTTGTGGGGGCCTTATAACACCCCCTCCTCATGTGATGTTGTTTATTTCCTGACTTTGGTGGATGATTATTCCCGTGTGGTATGGGTCTATTTGTTGCGCAATAAGAAGGAGGTTGAAAGTGCTTTTCTGTCATTCTTTGCCATGATTCATAGACAATTTGATTCCCATGTTAAGATTGTTTGAACCGATAATGGAACCGAATTTAATTGCTTATCTCGAGTATCCGGATACTCATGGTATCCTCTTTCAAACTTCTTGTGTGGGCACCCCTCAAAAAATGGTCGAGCCGAGCGAAAACATCAAAGCATATCTTAAATGTTAGTCGGGCTCTCATGTTTCAAGCTTCCCTTCCTGTTAGTTTTTGGGGGGAATGTGTCATGGCTGCTGTTTACTTAATTAACCGTACTCCATCGGGTCTTTAGCATGGTCTTACTCCTTATGAGGTTCTTACGGGAAAATCTCCCTCTTTTGATGCCATGCGAGTCTTTGGGTGCTTATGTTTTCGCTCATAATCAACGTGCTAAAGGTGATAAATTTGCTTCTGAGTCGTTGTTGTGTGTTTGTGGGTTACCCCAATGGCAAGAAAGGGTGGAAATTATATGACCTCGAGACCGCCAATATATTATTTCTAGGGATGTGCAATTTCATGAAACGTAATTTCCTTTTGAGTTGGAGGGTGTTCCTTCGGCTGACGACTTGAGTTCCATGGAGGATTTTGCTCCTACTCCTCTTAATTTGGCTCCTTTAGACACCGGACTTGGACCATGAAGCTTTCACCGCCCCGCCTGGGCCTCGCTTGGAGGTTGTTGCTCGCTCCAAGCCCAACGCGTGAGTCGCCCGCTAGCGCCCCTTCACCCGCCGCTGGGGCCGCTCTTCAGGGCGCCTTCGGCAGTGGGTGTGCTCTACCCCTCGCGGACCGCGCCGCCTCGTGGATCGCCCCACTTCACTTACGGACAACGCGCCACAGTGGGCCGCCCCACATCCTCTACTATCCTCGACGCTCGGGTGGGCGCCTCCCTTCTACTTCTCATCCCGGACGAGGCCTCTCTTGGGCGTGGTTTACGTGACAAGCGATCCTCGGTGTTGCTACGTGATTTTGTCATCGATACAAGACGTTTAAAAAGAGTCCATCTTCGTCCGTTCCCCTCTTCTTCAGTTCCTCAGTACGCCATATCCTTTAGCGCATTTTGTGAATTGTGACATATTTTCTCCTTCGCCGTGGTTTACTCCTTCGCGCCCCTAAGACGGTATGTCGCCCGCGGAAATCTTTATATGGATCGCATCGAGCCCCCGCCGTTGGTTCGCTAAACTCGCGACCTCTTTGTTACATTATGGTTTCGTCCAAAGGCTACTCGGACTATTCTTTGTTCACACTCGCCACGGCCGGTTTAGCTCTCTCGTGCTTGTCTATGTCGACGATCTCATTATCTCTCGGTAATGATTCCGCTCGTTATTCTCTCTTTTAAGCAAAGATTTGGGTGATTGCTTTCATATGAAGGATCTCGGTGTTCTCAAGTACTTTCTGGGCATCGAGGTTGCTCGCAGCCCCCGAAGGTTTGCTTCTCGTGTCAACGAAAATATACTTTGGACATCAATTCTGAGACTGGTCTTATGGGGTGCGAAACCAGCTACCTTTCCGATCGAACAGAATCATTCCCTTGCTCTTGCTACTGGTGATTTACTCTCTAATCCGGAGTCTTATCGTCGCCTTGTGGGTCGTCTCATCTATCTTTCTTTCACTCGTCCGGACCTGGCTTACCGTGTTCATATTTTGGCTCGGTTCATGCGTGCTCCTCGTCAGAGCATTGGGAGGCCGCAATTCGTGTGGTCCGTTACCTTAAAGGGTCTCCCGGCCGGGGTATTCTTCTCAGGTGCACAGGGTGATCTCTCCTTATCGGGATGGTGTGATTCCGATTGGGCGAGTCGTCCAGGCTACCCGCCGCTCATTGACTGGGTGGATTGTGTTTCTTGGTCTCTCTCCTATATCTTGGAAGACCAAGAAGCAAAGATACTGCTCTCTCACTCTTCAGCGGAGGCTGAGTACAGATCCATGGCAGACGTCACTTCTGAATTGAACTGGTTGAAAGCTTAGGTGTTCACCACCTCGTGCTATGTCTCTCTATTGTGATTGTATGTCCGCTCTACACATCGCTCGTAATCCCGTGTTTCATGAACGCACAAAGCATATCGAGGTCGATTATCACTACGTCCGCGATGCAATTCGCGATGGTCTTATTACTACCCATCATGTTCTCACTAATGCTCAGCTCGCTGATATTTTTACTAAGGCTCTTGGCAAACGTCAATTTCTTCATTTATTGAGCAAGTTGGGCATTTCGGATCTCCATGCTCCCACTTGAGGGGGGGGTATTGGCCCATATAGTATTTAATGAATGTAATTAGTGTATTAAGCTTGTTGGGCTCAAGGCCTACGTATAGTTAGCTTAGTTTGTATATTAACAATTGACAAGTGGAATGGAAAACTAGGACAAATCATTAAACCTAATTTGACAATATATATATATATATATATATATATATATATATATATATATATATATATATATATATATATATATATATATATATATATTTGAAGTTGTGCATCGACAAGCTTGATAATTCAATTGTTTCAATTGTTGCAACTTGTAATCGATTGGTTAGCAAACTTAGTTATGGTATTCTGAACGGCATAAAACAATAACAAAAAAAATGAGCAATAATGTTTAGAGGATTAGAATGGGTTTTTTATGGTACATGAAAGTGTTCTTGTTTTATATTGTTCACAATACTATGTGGTCGCTTGGTTGCTAATTGAAATCATGGGAATTTCAAATTCCTAGGAATTGTAAAATGGGCCATTGTTTGGTTGACAAAAATTTTTAAAAATGAGGGAAAGTAGAAATTCTCATGAATTTCTATTGCCTACAAAATGGGGGAATTAACTATCAAACTCCCCTAGGTAAGTAGAAATTCCCATTAATTTTCACTTCCCTTATACACTACCAAACAAAAATTTTAAATTCCCATGAATTTAATGAAGGAATTTATATCACGCGTATCAAAATTCATCGAATTTTCAATTCCTACGATCAACCAAACGAACACCATAACTAAGTTTGCTAACCAGTCAACTAGAACGTATCATATGTAAGAAGTTGGAACTTGATTGGTTGCATTGATCAAGAATCCTGATATGACATTAATTATTAGAAGAAGACTGATGATAAATCATGACATCATAATAACTCTATAGATGAGACTTTTGGTCTACAAAGGAGCACATTATCGTTTTTTTATTTTACAAATTATATATATTTGATAATTCATATTATCCTATATTTGCAAAATGTTTAGTAAATCATGGGATGCTTAGAGTTAACTTAGACAAGAACCTTTATCTATTACTATTAGACAAGAACGGATGCAAATCATGTAATATGGCAGTACTGAATTAACTTAGTTAATCATGAGAACGCAGGTCTCATGCAGTCATGCTTCTATTGTAACTGAAACTATTTTAAGTAATTAATTATGCTCCTTTCTTCCAAAAAAAGTATAGTTAGCTTAGAGGGCCCTTATTTATAACTTCGCCCATACGCTCCAAAGCATCATGAACAACCCCAATAACATAAGAGTGAGAGATAATATTTAGGATAATAGTATTTTCTCATCTAAATAGGATATACTTTGTATAGATTAATCCTTATATTGTTTGGATTCCTAACATAGTTAGGATTCGATTGTTGTAATCCCTATAAATATTGATAAATGAAATACTCCAAGATTGAGGAGTTTATCATAATCTAACATGGTGTCGAGAGCTTAGATTAAAGATCCAACCTCTAGCACAGCAATTTTTTTTTTTACTCGAACCTCACTTCCAACTCAATCTCCCTCGACCGTGGACTATAATCTAACAAAGAGTGTTTCAACATCAGATCATCAACTTATAAATTGCAATTTTTTGGCAGGAGAAGTTATTGCTGGTATTACTGATATTGGTTGTATAAGTACAAGAGATGGACATGATAAAAAAATCAGTGGAAAAGGTGGATACATTGAGGCCTCCATCTCCACCTCCCGAACAAGCACCCTGGCTTATATATACACACGGGACTTCTAAGAAAAAACAGATACAAACCTTCTTCACAATCGCAGACAACAATTCCTACATCAAGAGTATCCCTAACTTGCGCGGTAAGTCCATCTGTGGTTCCTGTCATGGCTGGTTAATTCTACGCGATTCCATCGACCCAAAACAATTCTCTTTGTGCAATCTGGTCACTGAGCAGTCTCTACTTCTCCCTCCATTGCCAATGTCAACTTTAGGAGAAACAAAGTTATCAACATGCACGCTCACATCACCCCCCTATTCAGAGGATTGTATACTTTTCTTGTTTTTCACAGACCAAGTCTTTTCTTGTCGTCCTAAAAGTAAGGATGAGGATGGTACTAGTATTAGTTCCAGTTGTAGTTGGGTCAGTCAAAAAGTTGATATTGATGGTAAAAGAACAGGGTTATACTCTGCCATTAGTCACAAAGGGTTCATATATTGCTGCGCCTCTTTCTCCTGTCCACCGTATATTGTTATTGTGTATGAAGGTTGCTGATGACCCCTCCAACACACTCACTAAGTTCTTGCAGTTGGAGGAGCCAATTTGCGCCTTTCTTCGTGCTTGTAGTGACTACTACATGGTTGAATCCTGTGGTCATATATATTGGGTCTGTCCTTGTTCACGCTATGGACAGGACTTGAGCATCAACAATGTGGAAATCTGGGAATTGGATATGCATTCTAAAAAAATGGGTGCGCGTCAAGTGTTTGGGTGGTCGTGCCTTTTTTGTTGGTCTTAATTGTTCCACTTGGTGTTGGGCATCCAACGGACTTCAAGAGAATTGTGTCTACCTTCTTGTTCCGTCCGAAAACGATAAGATTTTATACTCTTACAGCCTAGATGAGAAAAGTTTAACTCTTTTTCGGCCTCTCCCAAACTTGCAGACACCATACAGCACTCCTGTGTGGTTTAATGCGATGCCACAACATGAACATCAAAGGTTAGTAATTAAGTTCAAATTTTTTTTTAATAATGCTTTCATTCATGCAACTAGTTTAGTTTTTCATATATACTACCTCCATTTCTTAATAAGTGCAACACTTTCCTTATTTGAAATAGCCACAATAAGTGCAACCAAGCTCTCAAACGAAAAAAAAAGCCTCAATATTATTACAAATATTGCCACCAAAAAGCTATTTGACCACAACTTTTTTATTTGATCACTTGAATCACTCTACTTTATTGTGGTCCCAACTTTCTCTCTCTACATTCCTTGGTATTCCCCCACTTTCTCTATGTTGCATTTATTAAGAAACGGAGGAAGTATATATATAATATATCATCGTATTCTGCAGTTTTTCCTCCACTTGGGACAGGTTATTAGCTGTGCATGATGTGAAAAGACTAGAATTTACTCAGATTGGTAGCAGTATCAAACCACATGAAAATGAAAGACGAGAAAGCGAATGCAAGCCAACCAAGTTTCCTGAAGATATACTATGGTTGATCTCAAAGCATTTGCATTTGTTTGATTATTGGAACTTTCGAGCTAGTAGCAAGGTATTTCATTCAGCAAGCCCTTTAGTACCTCAACGGAGACCCCATAACTTGCTCCCTTTGTTTATATTCTTTAAGAATGACAGCGGATTATGTCAAGTGATCGACCCAAGTCGAGATGATTCACACTCTAACATCCTCCAAGTATCTTCAGATCCTTTTACTGTTGATTGTTCTAAGGATGGGTGGATAGTCGTATGTTTAAGGGAATCAATCAAGTTCTTCAATCCCTTTATGAGGATCAAAGGGGATTTCCCTCCTATAATGATTTTGACTCATGAAGCTAGCGGAATCGGATTTTCAACTAACCCTACTTCTCCAGATTGTTTAACTGTACTATTTGAAAATCATGTTGAAGGGGTAGTGATCTTCTACCTTCGATATGGGGATGAGACATGGACTCGATGTCAATTTGTCAATGAAGATGCAATCAGATTTGATGTTGTAACTACTAACTCTGTTTACTTTGGAGGGGCATTTTATGTTCTTGACGTCGAAGGATGTCTCGGAGAATTTAAATTGGTAGGCGATGAAGAAAGTTGGCAAGTATACGATTATCCGATTGAAGTAGACATGAGACTCCATTCATGTCATCTAGTTGAGTGTGATGGAGAACTCTTTGCCGTATATATTGGTTATATGGGAGCATGGTTAAAAGTGTTCAACTTCATCAATCATTCAAACAAAAAATGGGTTCAAGTTGAAAGCCTTGGTAACTACAGTTTGTTTATTAACAACTCGTCATCCTTCTCAAAAGAGATTACTGAGGAAATGGGGATAAGAAATAGGATCTATCTTTCAAGACTTTATGGAGATTCGATCATCTTTTATTCTTTTAACACAGGCAAGTTTCATATTGATGGAGGTGATGGTTCGTGGAACGATTTTAGCTGTACTAAGAAGCCTTTGCGGAGTTGTTGGATTTAGCTTCGTCTTTGTTTGGCACCTCCAAAGTTATGTTACCCAGCCAACAGCATACAGGTGCGTCAAAAGATGCAAACTTTTGGAGAAGAGCACACATATTGACATGTTAAATTGTTAATATCTGGTTTTATTGCTTAACTATTTTTTGTATTGTCTGGACATATGTTCAAGTGTAAAAGTATTACTTGTGATTTTCTAATGTGATTATCAAAATATTTACAATGACAAATTGGTCTACAGGATAACGCAAAACACTTACTAGTTACTACCATATGGAAAATGCTAAGATTTTTGGCTAACTAGTGATTGAGTCGATGGATGGTGAGCAAATGGGTAAATGTACAGATGAGTAATCCATCGTTACCACTGCTCAACATTTGAGTCGATGGATTCTAACACTAAAGGATCCGACAGCTTAAAATTCGATGGGCACCACACCGCGACCAGGTGAAATCCGAATCAGGCCAGTCGGCCTATGACATTGTATGAGACGTTTGAGGATAGCAATTACTAGCAACTCAAAGTAGATGTCAAAATTTAAAGTATTACATGGAGATTGAACCAAGTTAAATTAAGTCCTTTCAATTTCTTCTACCTGTGTATTGATGGGAATTGGGGGATCAAACATAGAGAAAGCCCTAAAAGCTGAGATGATAGCCAAAATAAGGAAGCAAAAGAGAGCTAAGAAATGAAGAATCAGTGCTAGTTTGAGCTTAGTGCAGAAGTTTCCATATGCAGAGCAGGCCTCACTCCATGATACTTCAATATCACCTTTGTATGCCAGGTACATCAACTCTGCTCCTGCTGCCCCTGAAGTCACCATCAGGTAGGCCATCACCTGATCCATATAACACCATCCAAATTTTTACTCATGTACAAAATAAGTACACTCCAAATTTGGGGGTTTTGGGGAGTCTTTGGGGGTCTTTATGACTAAAAACGAGGCACGAATTGACGAGTACTAATTTAGATTTGGATTGCAAGCACAAAAATGAACCTCGAATAAATTACTCCCTCTATCCCTAAGAGATTTCTCACGTTTACTTTTTAGTTAGCTTGTCTCTAAAAAATTGTCCCATTTCCCCGTTTAGGTAATACTATCCTCACAATCTCTCTCTACTTTTTATCAACATTGGAAAACAAAACTATGTATCCACTTAAAATAACTCTTTATAATAACAAAATGAGAATGGGATAATCTTTAAGAGCCAAAGGGAGTATTAGACGCACAAGTACGTGTTCCTCAATCCTAGATAATGTAGCAACAATCGAAGAATAAGTGGATCCTTTGTTCCCTCCTTATATTATTGCCCCATGACATGAATGCATGTACTCACAATCGAAGAATAAGTAGTACTCCACATTCTGAACCTATAAATGCTAGTCTCCCAATTTTGTGATTCTTTGTTTCTTACACAAAGTCTCTCATATATTTTTTAGTAAGGTAAACTACTTAATTTCACAACAACAAAGATGTATACTTTACAGTTTACATGATCACCAAAAGTGTTGGTATACAATAAAATGATTAAACTTTTATAGAAGATGATAGTTTGAAGGACTTGAAATATTCACTTATTATTCACAACAATATATAGTAATACAGCTTGAGCAATACGTTTACAAGAAAGGCAAAGAAAGATTACAGAAGAAATCTATCCTAGAAATAAGGAGAATAAAATACCAAGATAATATTTACACTATAGCTATATAGAAGGAAATCACTATAATTATGTTGTAGCTATATAGAAAGAAATCATTAAGATAATGCAAAGCATTGACCATGAGTAGGTCAATCCTTATCACGCCCCCTCAAAACGGACGGCCATGAAGAGAGACCGATTTTGCTAACCAGTGTGTTGAAGATGTGACGAGATAGCGGCTTGGTTAAAGCGTCGGCGAGCTGGTCATTTGTAGAGATGTAAGAAACTCGAAGTTTTCCACATTGGACAATCCAAACCAAGATGTTTCATTTTGGAATGGAAGACAGGATTAGCACTAACATACGTTGCACCCACGTTGTCACAGTAGATCACCGGTGCCGTAGTAATTTTATGACCAAGCTCTTGTAGTAAGTTACTAACCCACATTAGTTCACCTGTGGCATTGGCAACTGCTCTATATTCAGCTTCAGTGGACGATCATGCTCGTGTACGTTGTTTCCTCGAAGTCCAAGAGATTGGATTTTTACCCAAGTAAACAATGTAAGCTGTGGTAGAAATGTAGTCATCTTTATCACGAGCCCAATCCGCATCGGAGAATGCATGGAGAGAGAGGAGAGTCTTTGTGTAAGGTTAGACCCATGTGTGAAGTGCCACTTAAGTAACGAAGTAAACGATGGAGGGATTGCATGTGTTGGTCAGTAGGACGTTGCATGTACTGGGCTAACTTGTTGACGGCGTAAGCAACATCTGGCCGAGTGAGACCAAGATATTGGAGGCTGCCAATAAGTTGACGGTATTCAGTTGGGTCTGAGATAGGCTCCCCATGAAGAGATAAGGGAGGGTGAGTGGCGAGAGGAGTAGCAGCGGGTTTCGCGTCGGCCATGTTGGCTTTACATAAGAGTCCAGCAATGTATTGCTTTTGACTTAAGAAAAGGCCTTGGGGATGTGGTATTACCTCTACTCCCAAAAAGTAGGAGAGGTCACCCAAATCCTTTAAGGAAAAACGAGCAGCAAGAGTGGTGATGAATTTTTCCAAAAAAAGAGTATTATTACTTGTCACTATTATATCATCAACATAAACTAACAAGTAAATAATATTACCGTTTTTGCGGAGGGTGAATAAGGAAGAGTCCGAGATGGTGTTGCAGAACCCCAAGGAGATCAAGTGTTGTCGTAACTCGGTGTACCAAGCTCTCGGGGCTTGCTTTAAGCCATAAAGAGCTTTGTTTAGTTTACACACAAATGTGGGATTTTTGGGGTCGCTATAACCTGGTGGTTGAATAGTGTAGACATCGTCAGTGAGAGTCCCTTGAAGAAATGCATTATTTATATCTAGTTGTCGAAGGGGCCATGCTTGACTAACCGCAAGAGACAGAATTAATCGAACCGTGGCTGGTTTGACTACAGGGCTAAAAGTTTCACCGTAGTCAATACCCGATCGTTGATTAAAGCCTCGTGCAACATAACGAGCTTTATATTGAGTAATGTTTCCTTCTTTGTCCTTTTTAATACGAAAAACCCATTTACAACCAATCACATTTTGAGATGAGGAAGAAGGAACAAGATCACATGTTTTATTTTTCACCAAAGCATTGATTTCTTCATCCATAGCAGCTCTCCAAATGGGACTTTTCAAGGCTTGGGTTATGTTTTTGGGAACCTCGATCACAATAGCTTGTGCGTGTAAGTTAAGTTTGTCAATCGGTTTCCTTATGCCATGTTTGAGACGGGTGGACATGTGGGGAGTTGGAGGAGGTGTAGTGGAGGTAGGAGAGTCATGAGATGTGGAGGAGTGTGCAGGGGATGTAGGTGATGGGTCTAGTGTGTGGGTAGAGGGAGAGTGTGCAGCGGAAGATTGAAGTGGGGTGGAGAATGTTTGAGGGGGTGGGGTAGGAATGATATTGGAAGTAGCAGGGGTCAAAGTGAGTAATATTAAGGGTGCCCACTCATCTATGATGGAAGACAGTGAGGGTGAGGTTGTGTTTTGCTCTTTAAATGGAAAATTATGTTCTACAAAGTGAACATGTCTAGAAGTGTAAATGCGATGGGAGGTAAGGTCTAAACAATAGTAAGCACTTTGGGTGGGAGAATAACCTATAAAAACACAAGGCTTGGATTTTGGGTCGAGTTTGTGTTTGGTGTAGGGTTTTAGCCAAGGGTAACAAAGGCACCCAAAACTACGAAGTTTAGTGTAGTTCGGCGAAAAACCAAATAATTTGGAAAAGGGTGACTCATTATTTAGTGTAGGAGTGGGTAGACGGTTTATGAGATAGGCGGCAAAGTAGAGCAAGCGTGAGGCCAATACTCTGAGAGGCATGTCTGGCGTGAGATAGAAGAGTTAAGAATGTTTCAACAATGTGACGATGCTCGGCGTTCGAATAGCCATTATGCCGAGGGGTGCGAGGAGGAGTCGTGAGATGAGAAATGCCATCAAGTGACAAGAAGTCCTTTAGAGCTTCATATTCTCCGCCATTATCAGAATATAAGGTTTTGAGAGGAAGTTGAAAATATTTCTCCACAAGAGCTTTGTAACGAATAAATATTGTTTTGGTTTCAGATTTTTGTTTTAGATGATAAAGCCAAATGTACTTGGTATAGTGATCGACAAATATTAAGTAATACTTATAACCATCATGAGAATACACGGGAGAGGTCCATAAGTCGGTATACACATATTGTAAGGGAGCGGTAGAATGAATTGATGAAGTAGAAAAAGGGAGTTGATGACTTTTATTGCAAGCACATGAATTACAATCTAAAGTAGAAAAACTAGGAACAATGAGTTTATTATTGGAAATAATTTGTCTAAAAACATTCTTAGAGGGATGCCCTAGACGGTGATGCCAATCAAGAGGAGTGGTTGTTGTGCTTGCGTAGACCTTAGGAGAGTGGGTTTGAACTTCATAGATGCCCGAATTAGTTTGCCCCTGGAAGAGAGATGCCCCCGTTGTGAGATCCTTCACAAGAAAAGAGTTGGATGAGAAAATAATAGAAACATTATTATCTTGACATAGTTGAGAGATAGAAATTATATTTTTATAAATGGCGGGAACAACAAGAACATTATTAAGGTGAAGAGAAGAAGAGAGAGAGAGAGCCAAAATGAGTAATAGTAAGACCCATACCATCACCAACTAGGAGTTCCCTCAGCTCCGCCATACCGGAGCGTGCAAGGAGAGATTATTGAGGTCGCAGTGAATATGGTGTGAAGCACCACTATCGAGAAGCCAAGGAGAGTTAGATGAGGATGAGGAAGCAAGGCTAACCGTGTGTGCTTCGAGGCTTAGAGTGAGGACATGGTTGCAGTGGGGAGTAGCAGGGGGTGTGGCATTAGGAAACCGTTGAGTAAACATTGGGCACTGAGCAACAACATGACCTTGTTCCCGGCACCATTGACATTTGCCTAGAAAAGGACGAGATTGAGAATGAGAGGGAGTAGGCATAATACCCGATCCAAAGTAGTGCGATTATTATTACCGTAGCTACGAGCATGGGGCCTAGTGGAAGCAGCAAATACCGTGGCTGGGAGTGAAGACTCAATACGAGTTTGTTGTAGGGAGAGCTCTTTGTTAATTAGCTTCTCATGCAATTCCTCAAAGGAAATTGGAGTGTCCCTTGCATTAACCGATTCAATGACAGAGGTGAATGAGTCATCGAGACCACAGAGAACCCGATCAATCAGATCCTCATGCTCCATTTTCTTACCCAAAGCTGCAAGTTGGTCCGCACAAGCCTTAATGGCTTCGCATGAACTCGGCTACTGGAGCGGCTTCCTTTTGTAGTTCGGTCGAGTTGGTCTTTAATTTGTTTAATATGACCACGACTAGGCGTGGCATATGTTTTAGCCAGAATGTCCCATATTTCTTTAGAGGCACGAGCTTGAGAGACAATAGGAACAAGGGTTGGAGAGAGAGTACCTATAAGAGCACCAACAAGAAGCTTGTCTTGGCGAGCCCAAAAGGAGAAGTCGGGGTTGGTGGTTTCCATATCATCAACAGTGATGAGAGGAGAAGGACAGGGAAAAGAACCATCAACATATTTGAAGAGATCGTGACCGAAGAGGATGGCTTCGATCTGCATCTTCCAAGAGAGATAGTTTGTGGAGGTTAGTTTGATGGTATTATGAATATTGAGAAAAGTGAAGGGTCTTGTGGGATCACTGCCATTGGGAATTTGGTAGGAAGGAATGGGGTTTGCCATGACTGGGAGTGAGAGAGAAGAAGGGATTGAGGGCAAAGGCATGAGCTGTATGGGGACATGGGGACAGATGTCCCCCCACTTTAAAAAAAAAATTTCACGGAAAAAAAAAGAAAAAAAAAAAAAGAAAAAAGGAAACACGCAGCAGGGGTCGCGAGAGTCCGAAAGAAACAAACACAATTACTCATTTACACAAAACATAAAGCAGAGGAAATACGAAGAGAGAGAAAGTTTGAACTTCAAATTTCAAAACCCTATCTTACAAACACGCCGCCCGCCGGACTGCCGGAGCCTTAGCCGCCCGGCCACGCTACGCCGGAACGAAATACGAAGAAAGGAGAAGAAACCAAACAGAGGAAGCGAGGAGGCGGAGCCGCGGAGGAGCGAAATACGAACCACTCGAGTGCCCGACCCGTGCATCCACGAGCCGCCGGCACCGGAAGCCCGGAATTACGCCGCCCAGACGGCAGACGCCCACCACTCACCAGTGAGTTGTTTTTTAATTTCGCAAGTTTTAATTCCACAAATTTTAATTTCGCTGTTTTGATTTGAGGTAATATATACTTATATATCAATGTTTGGTTGTGAATTTCTGATTATAGCTGAATTAGTTCATTAGTTGAAATGATTTGTTGTTGGATATTAGAATGTTGGATATTAGTTCAGACTTGTTTGCAAATACTGCTCTTGTTCACATGTATATTGTTGTTTTTCGTGATTGATGATGCCCGTCGAGTGTTTGATAAAATGCCTGAGAGAAATTCTGTTTCTTGGAACGCGTTAATCACTGAATATGAACATGGAAGGGAGGTGACTATGGTGGGGCTTTTATCTGCCTGTGCTAACTTAGGAGCCTGGGAGCAAGGAAGGTGGGTTCATGAGTATATTAGACGGAATAGGTTGGTGTTGAATGTATGTGTTGGTACTGCTCTTATTGATATGTATGCGAAATGTGGGAATCTTGAGGATGGTTTTAAGGTTTTCAGGACAATAGAGGTGAAAAATGTGTGTACTTGGAATGTTTTGATCTCAAAGATACTCGATGAATGGACGATCGAGGATGCTTTGATGGTGTTTTATAGTATGATTATTGATGACTATAAGCCCGATGATATAACCTTTTTGGCTGTATTATCTGCTTGTTATCATGAGAGTCTTGTTAGCGAGGGCCTGTCACATTTTAGAACTATGAGTGAGGAGTTTGGTCTTTCAGCTTTAGCTTAAGCAGGAAACATGAAGTTAGTGTATGAGAGATTGTCAAAACTTGAAACATGTAAATGCACAATATTCGTTATTTTTTTAGGATGTTTATGGTGTACAACTACAAGGATGTTTTTTTTTACAAGTTCCGGTTGAAAAAATCATTGATCACATTTTTTCATTTCTCTTTGATTGTAAAACTATAAGCATTTTGGAATTTCTGATGTAAAACGCAAGATTAAATAATTTGTGTTGTAGTGTTTTTTTCTAAAATTTTTGTCCGGATGCCCGATGTCCATAATTTGTCCCCCCACTTTGAAAATCCTGGCTCCGCCACTGGATGAGGGTGGGTAGGATAAAGAATCAGACGGCTAATACCATATAGAAGATGATAGTTTGAAGGACTTGAAATATTCACTTATTATTCACAACAATATATAGTAATACAGCTTGAGCAATACGTTTACAAGAAAGGCAAAGAAAGATTACAGAAGAAATCTATCCTAGAAATAAGGAGAATAAAATACCAAGATAATATTTACACTATAGCTATATAGAAGGAAATCACTATAATTATGCTGTAGCTATATAGAAAGAAATCATTAAGATAATGCTAAGCATTGACCATGAGTAGGTCAATCCTTATCAACTTTGACACAAATTCAAATATAGCTTAACTAAAACATATTGCACATCATGCAAGTGTATAATCTAATGACCACTCCACAAGTACCACCAAAAGATTTCCCTTTTAGGGAAAAGATACACAGTTAATACTCCAATGCAGAACTGAATTTCCAGAACAGAAAAACATTTTTTAACATGAATAATGGTAAACCTTTCTGTCCAAAATGTTAAACTTGACTAATGTTTTGCTGAATTCATATTGTTGAAAATTATACTATATGGTATACTTTTATGAAAGTAATTTGAACAAAGAATTTTATTTTTTATTAGTTACACTTCATAAATCACTTAGTGGAGCTAGTATGTGAAGTAGTAATAGTGTAAAATTAACCCAGAAAAAAACCTGATCAGACACAAAGAAGACCCAAGTTTTGTTAACTAAGCAACGAATCCAAGTTGAAATTGCAGCAACAACAGCATATCCAGCAGCAATGGCAGCAACACAGCCCATATACCTTTCAAAAACCCATAAACAAAATTACCACAAATAGTAAAAAAAAAGTTAAGAAAATGAATTTGTGATTATTACAAATTAATAAATAATTACTTGAGTCCAGAAAAGTTGATGAATTTAATGCTTCCATAATCAGGATTATCTTCATTGTTGGTAACAGTTAAACATAAAGAAGTAACACTAAGAGGAATAACAGAAAGTCTAAGGCTAAAATCTAAAAGTTTTAATCTTGGAACAGAATTTTTGGAGCTAGAAATTTCTTCATTATCATTTTGGTTATTATTCATGGCTGAAAAATATGAACTTTTAGAAAGATAGCAAGAAAAGTATAAAAAAGGATTGTAGAAAATTGAAGGTGTTGTTTGGAGTTTAGTGGTAGTAGGAGAAAAAAATTTAGTGGAGGAGAATTGGGGATTGTTCATGTGAAGGAATGATTGTCTTTTATGGAAGTGGGAGAGGGAGAAACGGCACAAATTTGTAGTATCACATTCGCAAAGGCTACACATATACGGAGTGTATGTGGGTCACACATATACTAAGTCAGACAATGCATTACTAAAATTTATACTTTCATGAAATATATAATATTACTAAAAATATTACAAATTTACAATATTTCAACGTATAATTTTGTTTTTAATGATTTGTTTTTTATCTTTGTTTAAAAAATCTGTTTTATGAAATTTTCTTTGTTTAGATTTGTATGAATCTTTCGTTTAAAACTATAAAAAAAATATAATTTTTTTTTTCTAGATTATTCATACATTAGCTTCATCTTATTCATCTTCACCATTTTTCTACTATTGATTTTCTACTAAATTTTCCCCGTTGTTTTCAATTATTTAATTTGTTTGTAGAAAAATAATGTTATATTTTCTTCCATACCATGTAATAAAATTCAATCCGAGATATAGTATTTCAATCGTTTAAATACATATTTTTCTCTTTTGGCTCTCTATCTTCCGTCAAGTGTTTTAAAATGTATTTAATGATGATGATTTTGAATTCAATAGTCTACAAGCCCGCCTCCACTTTCTTATGTGACAGAGGTGAATTCAAATATCATTGAATAATAAGACAAGCTCAACTGATTGTAAGTTTATAATTTTTTAATAACAAGTATACATTTTAATAAGAACACATACAAAAGCGTATGCATTTTAAGAAGAACACATACATTCAAACAGATATGTGTTCCACATACACCGAGTGTATGTGTATTATATCTCTATCACATTGCTCCAAATTATAACATTTTTGTCCCACACTTTTGAGGAATTTAGAAATATTTAAAATGTTTGAAGTCTCGTTAAAAGTTAAAGTGCGCCTATGATTTTATGAGGTTATCCTTTCTTTAGTGTGGTTGTTGGTGATGGGACTTCTAGGAGACAAGTTGCATTTAGAGCTTAGGAGATTTTTAGCAATAAACTTAATTGGAAAAAATTGGCAATAGGGCTCGAACTTTAAGCGATAATTTTTAAAAGCGCTTCAACTATTTGCTTAACTCATGTAAGTTCCTACTTTAGGGGGTGTTACATTTTAGCGGGTCTTGGTGACTTAAAACTGACGATTTTTTTTTAAAATCTCACCTAGTTCCTACTTCACTACCTCAATTAACCCTTCCTGCGACCCAAGGCTTACAAGCTTACGACCTATTAATCTGGGCCAAAGTCACTAAGCGCCCGCTAAAAGCTAAGACCCCCTAAAGCTGGGAACTACACGCTTAATCAATAGCTCGACCTTTTAAAAATTATCACCCAAAGCAGAGACACTCGTTGTCAATTTTTCTTTTTTAATTTTGTTCTTGTTCCTTAGTGAAAAATAAAAAGAATTAGGAAGACCTTCTTCAAGGTTGTATCCTAATTAAATAAGAAAAATTAAGATCTAATGAAGGATCAATATTAGAACTTAGAAATGTAAGAATGTCCCAAACTTGTTAGATAATCAGGACCACAATTAGTTTTACGTTATATATGTTTGGAGGTAGTTGTCATCAGGGGCGGATCTAGCGTGGGTTCAACTGAACCCACGAAGATCCGGAGAAAAAAAGGGAAGAAAATTGCCGAAATTCGAAAAATGAGAACTGTCATATATTTTCCGCACCATTATATTTCATGTATGGACGTTTGGTTCAGTGGTTTGTTGGGATTAAAATGTTCAACTCTTGGTTGACTTACGCGGTTCGATTACCGCGGAGGACTATTCCTTTCTTTTTTCTTTTCTTTTGTTTGTCTTCCTCTTTTCATGGCAATATATTGAGACAGTTGAGTTATTGACATATGGTTTTTTTATCAATTTCTTTCTATACAACTTACCCTTTTTTCCATTTTTACCGAAACTTTTTAGTGACAGCTAAATAGATAAAAAATTCGATTATTATGAGAACAATCCCTAAACTTGAAGATATGTATATCGATTATCATATCAAATTTCCCTTTCTTTTAATTGTTTTAGAGCCCAAACTAATGTATGACTATGATACTACATATTACTTTTGAACTTTGTTCCTTCCAATTTTTAGTTTGTAAATATATAAGGATTTATGATTCTTCCGAAAAAATCGATGATTTAATTATCCTTTTATATGTATTGTTTAATGGTTGAATATTATGTGATACATAATTGCTAATGCATAAACAACTTTAATTTTTTTATTTCATATTTTTAAAAGGACTATTCCTTTCTTTTTTCTTTTCTTTTGTTTGTCTTCCTCTTTTCATGGCAATATATTGAGACAGCTTGAGTCATTGACATATGGTTTTTTTTTTTTCAATTTCTTTCTATACAACTTACCCTTTTTCCTTTTTTACCGAAACTTTTTAGTGACAGCTAAATAGATAAAAATTTTGATTATTATGAGAACAATCCCTAAACTTGAAGATATGTATATCGATTATCATATCAAATTTCCCTTTCTTTTAATTGTTTTAGAACCCAAACTAATGTATGACTTTGATACTACATATTACTTTTGAACTTTTTTCCTTCCAATTTTTAGTTTGTAAATATATAAGGATTTATGATTCTTCCGAAAAAATCGATGATTTAATTATCCTTTTATATGTATTTTTTAATGGTTGAATATTATGTGATACATAATTGCTAATGCATAAACAACTTTAATTTTTTTATTTAAGATTTTTTAAAGGACTCCGAACCCACGTGGGCAGATCCTGGATACGCCACCTGGCCTGTCATGAATCTTATTAAGAGTGAACGTATAGTAAATATAGCCTGATATATATTTTCGAGAACTTTTGTTTAAAAGTTAAACATAGATAATATTTTACTGCGCTAACTTTCATCGGTTCTGGTAAGGAGGTTTAAATGCTTATGTCTAAGTTGAAAAGGGTAACTAAGTGTAAGGATCTCGGCCATCAAAAAAAGTGTAAGGATCTCAATAAGTGATACAAATCCATCTAGATGATGGCTTTCCCCTCAAAAGGGATGTAAATAAAGTTGTTGAAAAGGTAACACGGTGTGAAACGAAGTGTTTTTGAAAATTGAACAAGATAAGACTAATTGTTGAATTTTACATTGATGATAAGAAAAAGGACCAGCATAAGCTTAATATGCTGCCAAACCTACATTTATTTGCAAAAGTATAGAAGCCAAAACCCTATGATGTATTGATAAATTGAGTTTGCTACACTAATGAGTTCACTTAAATATAAGCAAGTTTTGTTCAAGCTACTCGGCAAATTAAATTTATAGCATGTGCACAAAAAAGTTAGTCTAGATTAGCCAAACTTGCATAAGTTGTCAGTCTATCATGCAAGTAAGCACGTATTCAACACGATCCCCATGTATGAAATATATTCACTTTTATTACTGTTTTAGTAAATAGTTCAATTTGTTATGTAATAAGAAAAGTGGTTACATGCTGTAACAAACTCTCTCTATAAATAGCTTTTAGTTCTGTAAATTCAACTATTTTTTCAATCATTATTACAATCTCGTAGATAAACTCTCATTTTCTTCTTTCTCTCTCTATATGAATTTCTTACCTTACTTTCATGGTATCAGAGCAACGATTCTCTGACCTAATTCATATAATTCTTTGATTGATTTCTTCATCAATCGTCACATTTATTTTGCGATTAAGAGATTCTTTCACTTCTATACTCAAATTTCGTCAAATTTGATTGTGATTAAGAGATTTCAAGAATGACAGACGGTAATGAAGTGCCGAATGTTGGAGAAAACCTCGAATTCCCACTCGAAATTCGATCAATGTAAGTTCTTCGTATAACGATCCTTACTTTGTTTCTAGTTCAGATCAAACAGTAGGTAAACTTGTTGCTGTGAATTTGAATGGAAATAATTTTCTTAGCTGGAAAAGAAACATTAAACGTGCTTTAATTGCGAAGAACAAGATAGATTTTATTGAAGGAACGATTAAGAAACCTGAAATTGGTGATAAGGATTACAATAGATGGATTAGAAGCGATTATCTGGTGATTTGTTGGATAGTTAATTCAATGGATGCTGAAATTGGAGAGAATTTTACGTTTGTGGAAAGTTCACAACAATTGTGGTATGAAATTTGTGAACGCTTTGGACAATCTAATGGACCTCAGATTTATCAATTGAAGAGAGAACTTGATAATCTGAGACAAGAAAATTTGTCTGTAGTGGTTTACTATGGAAAGATGAAACGTTTTTGGGATGAAGTACAGAATCTGAGGAGTTTGCCTTCTTGTAGTTGTGGAATACTGATTCAATGTAGCTGTAATCTGTCTAAGAAACTTGCTGATTTTGAATCTGAAGAATGATTGATACAGTTCTTACTAGGATTAAATTCTGGATTTGATAGTGTTATTAGTAACATTTTAGCAATGGAGCCATTGCCTTCTATCAACAAAGCATTTTATCTGATTCAACAAGTAGAGAAGCAGAAGGAAGTTAGTGGTTTCAATCAGATTGTTCATACTCATGAAGTCAGTGCATTGGTTGCACAAAGAACTTCACCTAGAAATGGTTTTAGGAAGGACTGGAAGAAGGACAAGTTGGCTAGAACTTGTGATTTTTGCAAAGGGAAAGGACACACCAAGGATCAGTGTTTTAAACTGATAGGTTATCCTGAGTGGTTTACTGGTAAGAAAAATAACAACAATGGTGCAAGTAGCTCGAGAATGGCTGCTAATGTCTCTGCTGGAGATTTCTGTCATGAGTATGCTGAGGATAATCCTTTGGATTATAATGTTGCTGGACCATCTCACTCATCTACTGATGCAAATAATGCTGCTGTTGACTCAAACATGATGCAATCAATAATGCAAGAAGTCATGAGAGCTATGAAAGGAAAACAAGTTATTGGAGAATCTTCCAATAACACTGGTGTTTCCTATGCAAACTATGCAGGTAAACATCTTATATCATCTTTTAATTTTGTATGGATCATTGATTCAGGAGCCACGGATCATATGACATATGATTCTAATTTATTGATAAACAAGAAAACTTTGGATAAAGTGATTGAAATTGGTTTGCCTGATGGAACATGCAATTATGTTGCTGAAATAGGAGATATTCACATTTCTGATGATATTAAATTATTTGATGTGTTGTTGGTTCCCAAATTCAAACACAATCTTCTGAGTGTTGGCAAATTATTGAAAGATTCAGGCCTAGAGGTATTGTTTAAATCCTCAGAATGTTTGTTTCAATCACCTTCACAGAAAGAAAGTCTTGCTGTAGGGAAGAAATTAGGTGGCCTTTATCTTCTTAATGCATGTTCTGCTCTATCTTGCAATCTTAATTCAACAAATACCGCTGTGGCTATTCTCTCCTCACAAAACTCTACTTCACCTATTTCACCAAAATCTAAATCTAAATCAAAATCTATTGATTCTTCCAATAATCTTCATGCTAGGTTGGGACATTTGTCTCTCTCTAAAATGAAACATGTAGATGGTTGTACATGTAATCATTTGTCTCGAGTATTTTTGTGAGGCTTGTATTCTAGCTAAACATCATAAGCTTCCATTTCCCGTTAAGCACTAGTAAAGCTTTGAAATGTTTTGACCTTATCCACATAGACTTATGGGGCCCATATAAAAGCAAAACATTGTTAGGAGCTTCATATTTCTCGACAATTTTGGATGATCATAGTAGGTGTACTTGGACATTCTTACTTCATAACAAGTTACAAGTATTTCATACAATTGTTGCCTTCTTTTCTCAAGTAGAAACACAATATCAAACCAAAATCAAAATAGTGAGATCTGACAATGGGACAGAGATAATTCAAAAAGAATGCATTTCATTTTTTCTTGATAAAGGGATAATACATCAAACAAGTGTCGTAGGTAGACCCCAACAAAATGGGCGTGTGGAGAGGAAACATAGACACCTCCTCGAGGTAGCTAGAGCCCTAAAATTTCATGCCCATATGCCAACCAAATTCGGGGAGAATGCTTATTGACTGCCACTTTTCTCATTAATCAAATGCCTACACAAATTCTTGATTGGAAAAGCCCTTATGAGATTTTATTTGGAAAAACTCCCCGATTATTCTATCTTAAGAGTCTTTGGAAGCCTTTGTTTTGCCTATAACATGGATAGGTCTAAAGATAAGTTTAGTCCTAGAGCCAAGAGATGTGTTTTCATTGGATACCCCTTTGGGCAAAAGGGTTACAAAGTATATGATTTAGAGAGTCATAAATGTTTTGTTACAAGGGATATTGTCTTTAAAGAGGATGAATTTCCTTTCAAACCTCATTCTTCTTCTAGCTCTTTTATTCCTCACTCTACAGCTCAATCTGATACTCCATTAGTTTCATTTGACACAAATTCTACCTTTATTCCCACTCATGTTTCATCTTCAAACATGCATATATCATCTGATTCTTCTACAGATTTTTATACTAATGCTGCTAATGATTTATCTTCTTCTGAATCTCCATTTACTTCTAATCACAGTCATGATATTAATGATAATACTTCTCAATATTCTTATTCATTTACTCATCATTCTTCTCCTATCAATACCGTCCATACTTCTAGCATTCGAGTTCCTCCCCGTTAGACATTCTACTAGATTGTCTAAGCCACCAGCCAAACTACAGGACTTTATTTGTCCTACCATTAATAATACCTCTTCTGTTTCACAATCCTTTGCTGTTCAAGCCACTTCTGTTATTTCTGAACCAACTTCTTATAAACAAGCCAGTTCATTTGTTGAATGGAGAGAAGCAATGCAGAGAGAATTACATGCCCTTGAGATAAATGACACTTGGGAGCTTACTACTTTACCAAAAGATAAAAAGGCTATTGGCTCAAAGTGGGTGTTTAAAGTTAAGTATCTGCCTGATGGAAGGGTTGAAAGATATAAAGCACGCTTGGTAGCTACTGGTTATCAACAAGTAGCAGGGGAAGATTTCACTCAAACATTCTCACCAGTGGCTAAATCTGGCTACGGTTAGGGTTGTTATTTCATTGGCAATAACCTAAACAATGGCCTTTATGTCAATTAGACATAAACAATGCCTTTCTCCATGGGTACTTAGATGAAGAGGTTTTTATGCAACCACCTTTGGGGTATGATAAAGCCAAAACAGACAGGTTTGCAAGTTAAAAAGATCTTTGTATGGGTCGAGACAAGCATCTAGGCAATGGAATAAAGAATTGAGTAAGTTTTTGATAAACTTGGGATTTGTTCAATCTACGCAAGATTACTCCTTGTTTACTAGAACATTAGAAGGGGAGTTTATAGTCATCTTGGTTTATGTAGATGACATGGTATTGACAGGGACTTGTCAAGCTCGGATTGACTCAATTAAGCAAGGCCTTGATACCGCATTTACTATCAAGGACTTGGGAAATCAAATACTTCTTAGGGATTGAAATAATCGTAAATGAAGCCGGTACTTTCGAGTCGAAGAAATACATCGAGACATCATTAAAGATCTTCACTTAGAAAATGTCAAGCCCGTTAGTTGTCCTTTACCTAAAGGGTCGAGTTATCTACGGATGTCGGGGATATCTTAGAGGAGCCCGAGCAATATAGAAAATTGGTGGGAAGGTTGTTGTACTTAAACATTACAAGACCCGACTTATCTTATGCTACACAACATCTCGCTCAATTCTCGAGTTGCCCGAGAAAACCACATATGCAAGTCAGCAAAGATATGTAGTCGATATCTCAAACATACACTAAACCCGGGTTTGTTTTATTCTGCTACATGTGACTTAAATTTGACAGCATATAGTGATGCTGATTGGAGTACCTGTTTGTTCAGTAGTAGGTCCTTGAGTGCCTACTGTGTTTTTTTTGGTAATCACTTGGTTTCATGGAAAACCAAGAAACAAAAGACAGTAAGTAAATCTTCGCGAAGCGTGAATATCTGAGCATGTCCCGCACGCATCCGAGATAGTTTGGGTTGAAGGATTGTTGCAAGATTTGAATGTTAATGTATCTCTTCCTATTAATTTATTTTGTGATAACATGGCCGCTCAACATATTGCACGTAATCCGGTTTTTCACGAAAGAACAAAACATTTGAAGCGTGACCGTCACTATGTAAGAGAGCGAAGTCGAGGCCGGTTTTCTCCAAACTTTACATGTTCCTACTCAAGATCACCGGCAGATCGTTAACCAAGCCATTATCGAGACCTCAAAGATCGTATTCTTGCTTCCAAGCTTGGACTTGTGGATTCCTCACATGTCCAGCTTGAAGGGGGGATATGAAATATATTCACTTTTATTACTGTTTTAGTAAATAGTTCAGTTTGTTATGTAATAAGAAAAGTGGTTACATGCTGTAACAAACTCTCTCTATAAATAGCTTTTAGTTCTGTAAATTCAACTATTTTTTCAATCATTATTACAATTCAGAGATAAACTCTCATTTTCTTCTTTCTCTCTCTATATGAATTTCTTACCTTACTTTCACCATGTAACAAAAGTATTGAAATTTTTAGAGTGATGACAACCAAATTTTGTAAATGAAAATAAAATCCATTCCCGCGAAAAAATTATCTTCTATGTATTTTAGTATGTGAAAAAGGTCCATAGATTGAATTTTTTTACTGTCTCCAAGACGGAATTATCACCATATTTAAAGAGTGAGATGAACGTTAGGTAATGCTAAAATCATTTCACATTATTAGCAATTAGCAACATATGAAACTCTTATCAAAAGAAAAAGGCAAGAGTAAAGCTTAGGTTATGAGTCATAATTCATAATGTCCTTATCTCTATTATATAAGTCAAGGGGGAGCTATGGTGTCCCCCAGGAAAAGACATATATACCCCTAATTTAAAACAAAAAAAACTATCCCTAAACAAAAAAAAAAACTATCCCGTACATACATATATTATTTTTTTCGAGTATCTCACGAGCTTTTCGAGTCGAGTATTGAGTTGCTCGACTCGACTCGTTAACATGTTGAGTCGAGTTCGAGCTCGAGTCGAGTTCGAGCTCGAGTCGAGTTCGAGCTCGAGTCGAGCTCACTCGAGTCGAGCTTTGACCGAGCTTTGACCGAGTCGAGTTCGAGTAGCTCGCGAGCTATCTCAACTCATTGCCAGCCCTAGGCAAAACAATAAGAACACAAAGAAATGGACGGAGTATATTAGGTTGCTATTTACAAAATTGGTAATTTATTATTAGGTAGTTTTGCACAAAAAATTCTTCAACAATCATAGAAGTCCGAGCTTCTTTTGGAAAACATCAGTACTTTAATTAGTAGGTTTATCATCTGGAACATGTTTGAATAACCATTATTCCCCATCTCTCCACATGATATAATGACAGTTCTCTTGGACCAAAATCGCAAACTGAGGTAACAATTAATGCCCATTAAATGGCTAACATGATTAGAATAAGTTTGATTAATTTTAGTTCATTATACAACTTATATTATGAGTAAGTTACTACGATGGAAAATGAGAGCGAGAGAAAAGAGAAAGGCCTTTCGAAAGAGGAAAACGATCTCACACGGTGTTATGTATGTAGGGAAGTGGAGGAGAATTCAGAGCATATTATTAGACATTACCCAGCAGCCTGAATAGCGTAGCATAAGTTAGAAATAAACACCCAAGACAACAGGAGATTGAACTTCAGAGAGTGGATTATAAAGAATATAGATGACAAGATGGAAGAGAAAGGGGAGGAGGGGCCAATGGTGTTTGATCTATGACTTGTTGGTGGTTGTGGAGGTGGAGAAATGAAAGGAGTTTCGAGGGGGGGGGAATATTCCAGTAGACTAAATAAGCTTCCTTTGGGCTAGAGTGGGCACAGTTAAGAATGCGTTGGAAAGATGGAAAGGTATGGACACATACCACGTGGGAGTTAGAAAGGAAATCCAGATCAGGCAGACTCATCCTATAGAGGGTTGGGTGGTGTTAAATACTGATGGAGCCGCAAAAGGCAATCCAGTTGCGGCAGGTGCTGGCGGATTGATCAGGGGACATCGAGGAGAATTATTCGAAGTACGTATTTGCTCTGAATTGCGGAGTTTGTTGTTGTACACGAGCGGAATTATTTGCGGTGCAAAAAGGTCTGATGTTGGCCTGTAATGGAGGGCACAAGGTGAGAATTGATTCAGAAGTAGTTGTCAGATTGCTTGTAGGGGCGCTTAACTCTACCTCCCCATACATCCACATAATAAGAAAATGCAAAGCTCTCATAGCTAGGCCAGAATGGGAGATTAAGGTGGAACGTCCTTATAGAGTAAGAAATAAAGCGGCGGATTGGCTAGCCAACTTCCGGCGTGAATTCGGAGGAAAAAAATGGTTATCTTCTCGAGCGGTCCCCAAGTTAAGGGATCTTGATGCTGTTTTATTGGAGGACCTTATTGGGGTGGCTTGGAGGATGTCAGGATATTTTGTTATCTTTAATTATAGGCAATCAAGGATTGTTTCCTTATTATTGTATATTTCCTAAACTATGTATAGCATTGACTTTAGAACTCTTGTAATAGGAGTATATATAGCTGCGACTTTACAATAACAAAGCAAGGAAAATTATTCCAACTAAAATCCCTAGTTCAACTCTTATTATGGTATCGTTGCTTAGGTTTTACCGGCAGCCCTTCAAACTCTTGTTATGGCTGGTGATGGAGATAAAACACCTCCTCCGCCTCCTCCTACAAAAATTGAGTCTAACTCTCCCTATTTTCTTGGTCCTCAAGACCGGTCGGGAGATTTTATCACCCCTACACGCTTGAATGGTGACAATTATGCTGCTTGGGCCGACGACATCCAAACTGCGTTGGAGGCTCGACGTAAATTTACGTTCTTGGATGGCACTATTACCACACCTAGTCTTCCATGCACTCCTTCGGATTGGACAACTATCAACGCCATGCTTATTTCATGACTCATGAATACAATTGAACCCGAGGTAAACCGTTCCATCCCTAAGTTTAAAGATGCTAAAAGATTGTGGGATATTCTTAAAACTAGATTTGCGGTTGTTAACGGCCCTCAGATTCAACAATTAAAATCTTCTATTGCTAAATGTGAACAAACCAAGTCTATGTCTGTTCAACATTATTTTGCTCAATTGTCTGTTTTGTGGGAAGAACTTAATACTCATGAACCTTTGATTGAATGTGCTTGTTGTTCTGTTTGTGATGCCGGTCAATGTCATGTTGAACGACGTGAAACTCACAAACTTCATGATTTTTTGATGGGGCTTGATTCAGATTACTACAGTCAGACCCGTATTAATATTTTGTCTCAAGATCCTATGCCATCTCTAAACCGTGCCCACCAATTAGTTAGCCAAGATGAACGTGTTCGTTTGGCTTGAACACCCCCTGTCGAAACTCCTAAACTTCCTGATGCAGTCGGCTTTGCTCTTCAATCTTCCTCTAGTCGTAGCCGTGGTCGCTACGATAAACCGGACAAGTCTTACCTTTCTTGTACTCACTATCACAAAACCGGGCATGAACTTAGTTAATGTTTTGAAATTAATGGTACTCCAGCATGGTATGAGGAGAGGCTCCAACAGCGTGCTGATGCTGGTGGTACCCGCGGTGGTCGCACTGCTGGCCGTGGCAGGGGCCCAACACGTGCTCATGCCACCACTGCTGCTCCTGTTACGTCTACTGCAGGCAGCAGCTCTTCACCCTCCTCTTCACTATTTTCCACAGATCAATGGAAGCTCTTGACTGGATTAATTGGCACTACTAAAGTTCCTGATGACAGACATACTGGTAAGTTTGATGACACCTCTTGGATTATTGACACGGGCGCTTCTCGCCATGTTACTTATAATGCCTCTTTGCTCTTTGTTATTGTTCATAATGTCTCTTGTCCTGTTGGTCTTCCAAATGGGGAGACTGTGGTTGCCACTCATTCTCCACAATGTTCTTTATGTTCCTTCCTTAAGCTGTAATTTGCTTTCCGTTTCTCAACTCACTGATAATATGCATTGTGTTGTTCACTTTGATTCTCATATGTGTGTTATTCGAGACCGACGCATCGAAGAAGCGGATTGAAACGGGTGTTAGCCGGGATGGACTTTACTACTTAGGAGAAGGCGATCCTGTGCAACATGTAACAGTTCATAGTGTGTCCTCTTCTCTAGAGCTTTGGCATCAACGCATGGGTCACCCTTCTGAAAAAGTGGTGAAGTTACTTCCTCCTGTTAGTCGTTCTAAAGATAATTTGAATAAAGCATGTGAAATTTGTTTTCGTGCTAAACATTCTAGAGATAAGTTTCCTTTAAGTGAAAATCGAGCCAGTAGGATTTTTGAGATAATACACTGTGATTTATGGGGTCCCTACAAACATCCCTCTTCTTGTGGTGCTTGTTATTTCTTAACTATTGTCGATGATTTCTCTCGTGCTGTTTAGATTTATTTGATGGTTGATAAAACTGAGGTTTTACATATGTTTTTATCATTTGTGGCTATGGTTGACCGTCAATATTCTCAAACCATTCAAATTGTTTAAAGTGATAATGGTACGGAATTTCATTGTTTACATGATTATTTCTCTCGCTATGGGCATTTTGTTTCATACCTCTTGTGTCAATACTCCACAACAAAATGGTCGGGCCGAGAGAAAACATAAACACATTTTGAATGTTGGGCGAGCTTTGCGTTTTCCAGCCAATTTACCTATTTATTTCTGGGGGTAAGGTGTTCTTGCGGCCGCTCATTTGATAAATCGCACTCCTACTCCATTACTTGGCAATAAATCCCCTTATGAAATTCTTACTGGTCATGTCCCTTCTTATGATGCGATTCGCATTTTTGGGTGTTTGTGTTTTGCGCATAATATAAAAACTAAGGGTGATAAATTTGCTAGCAAGAGTCGAAAGTGTCTTTTTATGGGATATCCTTTCGGGAAAAAGGGTTGGAAGCTTTTTGATCTTGACACTAAGGAGTTCTTTGTATCTCGTGATGTCAAATTTTTTGAAGATAGTTTTCCTTTCATTCATACTGAAGCTTCTAATATTACTCCTCATCATATTGTTCCTGTTTATGATGATGTGCATGATGATTTTACCGAAATTTCTCACTTTGAGTCCACTTTGCTTCCTTCCTTGGATCAACATGTTCCCTCTTCTACGGCCCCAAACACATGAGCCCATTAACACTGATCCTCCAAATATCTCAGATGCCTCCACTTCCCTTTCTACTTCTGGGCCTGAGCCCACGCCTCTCAATTCTCCTTCTACTCCTCTTTTGCACGCTCCTTCTCCTTCTGGGCTAGCAGCGCCTCATGACTCTCCTTTTGGGCCCCGGCGCTCCATGACCTCTCCTTCGTAGCCCGCAGTGCTCCCCGCATCTTCTTCGGGCGGCAGCCGCCCCCTCCTAATCCTACTTAGTCGGGATCCTCCTCATCCGGGCCGGCGGAGCCCAATACTTCTCAAACTTCAGCCTCCTCCCACTAAGTCTTCTTTTGATAATTCGAGACGTGGTTTAAGGTCTAAAACTCCTTCGTTTTGTTACGCGACTATGTCACCAACTCGTTGTGGTTGAAGGTCCGTCCCCCTCTACTCCGTCTCTACGCGCCTACTTCGGGTACTCCTTATCCTATAGCACACTATGTTAATTGTGATAATTTTTCTCCGCACTATCGCATATTTCTTGTAGCTCTTACCTCAGGAACGGAACCTAAATCCTTTAAGGAAGCTATGCGCCGTTCTAGCTGGCAAGTTTCTGTGACAGATGAAATCCGAGCTCTTGAGGCCAATCATACTTGGTCTCTTGTTCCTTTGCCTTTTGGTAAGCGTGCTCTTGGTAGTCAGTGGGTGTATCGGATCAAATGTAATTCCAATGGGTCTGTTGAACGATTCAAATCTCGTTTGGTTGCTCTTGGTAATCATCAGGAAGAAGGTATCGATTACACTGAGACTTTTGCCCCCGTTGCCAAAATGGTCACTGTTCGTGCTTTTCTTGCTATTCATGCATCTAAAAATTGGGAACTCCATCGATGGACGTTCGTAATGCTTTCGTACACCTGGGTGATCTTGATGAAGAAGTTTATATGAAACTTCCTCCCGGGTTTGCGTCTTCTGATCCTTCTTTGGTTTGTCGTTTACACAAATCTTTGTATGGGCTTAAGCAGGCTCCTCGATGTTGGTTTACCAAGTTGGTGACAGCTTTGCAAGGTTATGGTTTCTTGCAATCTTACTCTGATTACTCCTTGTTTACTTATTCTCGTGGTGCTGTTCAAATGAATGTTTTGGTATATGTTGATGATTTAATCATTTATGGGAATGATTCTGCTGCTCTTTTAGCCTTTAAGGCCTATCTCAGTACTTGTTTTCATATGAAAGATTTAGGCTTTTTGAAATATTTCCTCGGCATTGAGGTAGCTCGTAGCTCTTCTGGCTTGTTCCTCCGTCAACGAAAATATACTCATGATATTGTCTCTGAAGCTTGTTGGGTGTCAAGCCTGTGGATTTCCCTATTGAGCAAAATCATCGACTTGGTTTAGCTACTGGTGCTCCCCTCTCGGATCCTGCCTCATATCGTCGCCTTGTTGGGCATCTTATTTACTTGGCTGTGACTCGCCCTGATCTTGCTTATTCGGTGCATATATTGTCTCAGTTTATGCAGGACCCTCGTGTTGAGCATTGGGATGCTGCTCTTAGGGTCGTTCGGTACTTAAAAGGCACCCCAGGTCAGGGTATTCTACTTCGTGCTGATAGTACTCTTACTTTACAGGGTTGGTGTGACTCAGATTGGGCCGCATGTCCTATCACTCGGAGCTCTCTCACTGGTCGGTTGGTTTTTCTAGGCCATTCTCCGATCTCATGGAAAACCAAAAACAACCCACTTGTTTCTCGCTCATCTACTGAAGCCGAATATAGGTCCATGGCTGCCGTGACTTGTGAAATCAAATGGTTGAAAGGTTTGTTGTTGAGCTTAGGGGTGCACCACCCTAAAGTTGTTCGTCTTTTTTGTGACGGTCAATCCACTCTTCACATTGCCAAAAACCCTGTTTTTCATGAACGTACGAAACACATTGAGGTTGATTGCCATTTCGTCCGTGACGCCATCAAAGATGGCTTGATTGCGCCGTCCTATGTTCTTACTACTATTCAATTAGCGGATATTTTCACTAAAACTCTTGGCAAGCGCCAATTTGAGTTTCTTCTTCGCAAGTTGGGCATTTACAACCCTCATGCTCCAACTTGAGGGGGGGTGTTAGGATATTTTGTTATCTTTAATTATAGGCAATCAAGGATTGTTTACTTATCATTATATATTTCCTAAACTATGTATAGCATTGACTTTAGAACTCTTGTGATAGGAGTATATATAGCTGCGGCTTTACAATAACAAAGCAAGGAAAATTATTCCAACTAAAATCCCTAGTTCAACTCTTATTAGAGGAGGATGGTGCGTAGAGCTGTCAGTTTGGTTAATGAACTGCTGGTTGAACTGAAACAACTGAAATTTGAACTGAAATAAACTGAACTGTGAGTAACTGTAACTGAAATCAACTGAAAAATGTTGAACTGAAACTGAAATAAACTGTAAATGAAAAACCAAAACTGAACTGCAACTGAACTGAAACAAACTGTAACTGAAAATAACTGTGAAAAACTGAAAAGTTGATTGATCAACGGAATTGAACTGAACTGAATATTTAACTGAATTAACTGAACTGATTCAAACTGAAACTGAACTGAATTGAAACCGATTTAAACTGAAACTGTTTTAAACTGATTTTGAACTGTATCCGAACAGAATTTACATATTACCCAAATTCATAATAGTTATCCAATTCACATACAAACTTTATCATGATAATTTTTTATTAGTACTTGAATTTATGACATATAACTTAATGTTTTAATTTATTAGTATTTGTGCCACAAAGCCCCTAATTTCGTTGCCAGTTCTGAAACTTTTTTACTGCACCTACAAATTTTGTTGCACAATACAATTCCCTTAAAACTTGGCAAAAATTGCCAAATTGGCGGAAAGCTTTGGCTCTTGAAATTTCAATTCAAATATTTTAAAAACATTCATCTCTCGACCTTTATGAACATGAATTTGGCTCTCATCTAAGTGACCTAACCCCACCTTTCCTTTTATTTCAATTAATTTCAAAGTTATGATCTTTCTTTCTCAATCTCATCTACCACACTTTAATTTTCTTCCATCTCTACCACCATATCATCGTCGTCAAGCCAAATAACTGAAGGAATGAATATATATGTCCTTAGACATCCCGACAATTACTAAATATAAATAGGATTTATATTATGAAGATAATAAAGTTAATTATTTTAGTAATCGTATTTTCTTGCTAGGGAATAAATATGATTAATAGGACAATATTGATTGGGCCTATAACTAATATAGATTAATCCTATGAGGTCACACATTGTAGCACAAGTTGGACAAAGCAATCCAAATCCATTTAGGATTAGGGTTGGGCCGGTCCAGAGGGGAATAGGAGGAGAATTAGTTCTCCTAACTAGCGTATGACTCTTCTATTATATATAGGATATAATATTAGGGTTTAGGTGATCAATTCATTAATCAGTTTCTTTTGACAAGAGAGAGATTGTGAAACCCTAAATTATTCCCTAACCGTCGCCTATACCACCTAAAAGCAAGAGATTTCTTCTCTTCCGTTCTAGCAAACGTTGGTGTTCAACCGGGTGCTCGTGGACTAATTAGAGGAGCAACACTTGGGGCTCTCGGATCTTCAAAGCTTGCATACAACGGAGAAATCACGCTACAAAGGTTTGATATTTAATCCCTATTGAATGATTCATGTGTTTGATTATGTTTGCGATCCTATGATAAATGTTAGGAAATTGTTTCCCGAAATTCCGCTATATGCATCTATATATATTCCTACAAAGTGGTATCGGTTTTGCCTAATTCATAATATTCATATGATCTTGTTATTGTATGCAAATTTATTATTTTTATTCAATTAAGGGAGGATTTATTTATGGCTTGAATTTGCATAATTAATATTTGATATTAAATGATTGGCAATTGTAAATAATTGATTTATTTGTGATTTATGCTCAAATAATTTTATAAAGGTCCGAATGTTTTATATTATGGACGAAATAAATTGTTTAATACACTCGAAAATTTTTGGATTTTTATAAATATATTTGTTAGATTTAAAATTATTTTATGTTTAATTTGATTAATCACTGAAATAATTTGTTAACAATTAAAGATTTGATTTTTAAATTGTTAAATAAATCTAATGTTCATCACCAACATAGATCTTGAATAATATGATAGCTGAAAATATTTTTCGGAATTTTCCCACTAATTTTCGGATTTTTATCATGTTATTTGTGAATTTTAGTTAAATTTTAATTTTAATTTGATTATTCTAGAATTTAAGGATAACAATTAAAATATTTGATTTTATTTGTTGTGATAATTCAGTAGATCACCTAAAAATTATTTTCGATTTTTTTGGAATTTAATTGTTAATTTTTTGAATTTTTCGGATATAATTTGATTTTTGCCCTAATTTTGAACTTTTTGTTTGATTTAATGTTTAATATAGATTAAGCATTGAAAATCTAATTTTAACAAATCAAAAATTTTGTTTGAGTTTGTTAAGTGATTCTAAATTTTCTCGCCCTAATTTCGAATTAGTAAAACCTAATTAAATCCTAAATCTGTAAATAAATTGTTGGTTAAAGATTAATTTGAATTTTTGTAAATTGTTACAAAATTCAAAAGGATTACCCACCATGGCTGGGTGGCCTCACCTGCACCGGTGGAGCCACGGTGGAGGGTGGCGTGAAGTTGGCGAGGCAGAAGGTGGCGGCAAAGGGTGGTGAGGCTTGCCGGAATTTCACGATAAACGGTTGCAACTTTTGAAGTGCGAAGCTGCTGCTGGGTGACGTGCCTTTGTTGCCGGTGGTATGCTGGCGGCCGGAGGCTGACCGGCGATTTCGGCGGGCGAGGCGACGTGGCTTGCGGGCCGTCTTGCCTGGTGGCACGCGCCGCTATGATGTGCAGGTGTACGTGGTCCGTGTTGCTCGCCTGGTGTTTGGGCTGTCGTGATGAATAGCGTGAAGCATGTTCCGATTTCCAGCGGGGTTCTTGGAAATCTTGGTTGGCTGTTGACCTGGCACCTTGTCGCTGGTCAACGGTCAACAAGTCAACTATTATTAAAAAAATTTGTTTTTTAGGAAAATTTGATTTTCCAAAGTTGAGCATAAATCCAAAAAGTTTCCTATTTTGCAAATTTGTGAATAATTTTGATCATTGCCATATTTAAATAAGTAATTGAATTAAAATAATAAAGTTTCCTAAATAATTTCTAGCTTAAATTTGTTAAGTTTTGTAATTGTTATGGAAACTTTTATTTGCTTATTAATTGTTAATAAGTAAATAATTTGTGTTTATTTTATTTTGATATTATAAATGCGTGAATGTTTAATGTAATATGTATGATATTATATTTTGCATGTTATGACTAGTATGGCCCAAATTAGGATAGTAAATACGATATGTGAATCGTTATATTTGAATGTAAATTAAATACGATCTCGCGAATCGTTAAATTTGAATATAAAATTAAATACGATATACGAATCGTTTGTATTTTTGTAATTTTAAATTTTCGTTATTTATTTAATTCAAATTATGTAATCAAGCATGAGGATCCAAGAAGTTTCAAGGATGGTGATTCATGGAGATTCAAGGGAGGATTCATGAAGATTAGTTATTTTTCTAAGTATAGGGGCCATATTAGATCATTTAATTATTGCTTTTATAATTCTCTTGCATTTATTTTGTTTAAATACTTGCTTCTAAGTTTGTTTGTGGTTAATTGATTCATGTGTTCACTATTAATTGAACATATTAGTAAACTTAGGTCCCCAAAAGTAATATTGAGTTCAATTGCTTTTCCAAACAACATCTATAAAGCCTTAGATCATGAGTAATAGGTTCTGCCAAAGCAAGGTGTTGCTCATAGTTCCGGGGATAGTAGGTTAGGTTTTTGAAACTTACATATTAATGTTTGGTTTAACTCAACAAAATCATCAAAAGACAAATTTTGGGTTTTGAAGCTAAGAGATAGGAGTAAACAAGGAGTTGTTAATCTGTCTACCAAGAATTATAATTAGCTATAATTAGTAAAGTGTTTACTTACCTCAACTACTATAAATTGAAGGCAGGGCCAAAGTCCGTTTGATTGTAGTGGGAGGGGATCTTGGTTATTTCTTTATTCAAATGGGGACTTTCATTTTGAATAAAGGGTAGTAGTTAATTAAAATTTGTTTAATTGATGCTTTTGATAAATATTGATTAAATCTTGCTTTATTATTCTTTTGTTGTAGTTATCATGTCTCGTTCAAACAACAACAACACTCCCGTTTTTAATTTGCGCTATTTACTCGAAAAGGACAAACTGAATGCACATAACTTCCTAGAATGGGAAATGGCTGTGAGAATCGTTCTCAGAGCCGAAGGAAGGGAAAAAGTTCTTGACAATCCTCTCCCTGAACCCCTGCCAGAAAATGCTACTATAGCTGAACAGAGAACAAGGCAAACCCTAGAGGCTGATTCTGTGCAAGTAACATGTCTGATGCTTGCTTGCATGGAGCCCGACTTTCAAAAGCGTTTTAATGGTCTGGATGCCTACTCCATCCTCCAAGAAACTAAAAACTATGTTTCAGAAGAATGCTAGATTGGAGAGGTTTGAAGCTCACTGTAAGTTGTTGGAGTGCAAGTTGGGAAAAGGAAAACCTGTTGGTCCGCATGTGTTCAATATGATTGGACATTTTCAGATCATGGAAAAATTGGGCTTCCCTTACCCTCCAGAACTGGCAACTGATATTGTGATCAAATCCTTGCCTGAAAATTTTCAAAACTTTCAGTTGAATTTTTACATGCAAGGAGGGGAGGCTACCTTGCAAGAGCTGCATGGTATGCTAACTCAGGCTGAAAGGAGCTTGCCTGCTGAACCTGAACATAAGGATGTTCTTATGGTTAGGAAGGGCAAGCAATTCAAGAAGAAAGGGGCTCCTAATAAGAAGAACAAGGGCAAGGTTGTTGCCACTGATGATACTTCTAAGCCATAAACCATTCCTAAGGCAAAATTAGCAGCACTACATGAGTGCTACCACTGCCACAAGATTGGTCACTGGAAGAGGAACTGCCCCAAGTATCTGGAGGATAAGAAGACTGGCGCTTCGACTTCAGGTATTTATGTTATAGAGATTAATTTATCTACTTCTACATCATGGGTATTTGATACTGCATGTGGATCTCACATTATTTGTAATGTGCAGGCACTAAAAAGAAGTAGAACGTTGAGCAAAGGAGAAGTGGACCTCCGCGTAGGCAATGAAGCACGAGTTGCTACTTTGGTTGTGGGAGATTGTAGTCTACTTTTGCCTTCTGGTTTAGTATTAGAACTCCATAATTGTTATTATGTTCCAACTATTACCAAGAATATTGTTTCGATTCCGGTTTTGGATTCGAAAGTTTTTTTTTCAAATAAAGAATAAATGTTGTTCTCGCTTTATTTGAATGATCTATTCTATGACTCAGCCAAGTTATCAAATGGTTTATATGTGCTAGACTTATAAACCCACATCTATAACATAGACAGCAAGAAACATAAAGCAAATGATTCAAACCCTACATACCTATGGAATTGTCGATTAGGCCACATAAGCTCAAAGCGTATTGAGAAGCTTCATAGAGATGGAATTCTCAAATCATTTGATTTTGAATCATTTGATACTTGTGAGTCTTGCTTGATGGGGAAAATGACAAATTCTCCTTTCACAGGTTCAATTGAAAAGGCCAATGACCTTTTAGCCCTCATACATACGGATGTGTGTGGACCTATGAGTAATTTGGCTAGGGGAGGGTACAGTTACTTTATAACTTTTACTAATGATGTAAGCAGATTTGAATTTGTTTACCTCATGCGGCATAAGTAGGAATCCTTTGAAAAATTTAAGGAATTCCAGAATGAAGTACAAAACCAACTTGGGAAGAAAATTAAGGCATTACGATCCGATCGTGGTGGTGAATATTTATCTCAAGAATTTGGTGATTATTTGAAAGATTGTGAAATACTTTCACAATGGACTCCACCAGGAACACCACAGTTAAATGGCTTTTCTGAAAGAAGGAATCGAACTCTACTTGATATGGTCCGATCCATGATGAGTCTTACTGATCTTCCTATTTCATTCTGGGGATTTGCGCTTGAAACAGCGGTATTCACACTTAACAGAGCACCATCCAAAGTAGTGGAAAAAACACCATATGAAATGTGGACAGGAAACGTTCTAAAATTGTCTTTTCTAAGGATATGGGCTTGTGAAGCTTATGTAAAACGTTTATTTTCTGATAAGCTTTCACCCACATCCGATAAATGTCTTTTTGTGGGTTATCCAAAAGAGACTAAGGGATACTACTTCTACAACCAAAGCGAAAACAAAGTGTTTGTTGCTCATAATGGTGTCTTTCTGGAAAAGGAGTTTATTTTCAGAAAAACAAGTGGAAGAATTGCATATCTCGAAGAAGTTCGAGATGAGCAACAAATGGATGAGGTTAATACCTCATCAGAGGCGGCCCGGCATGAAAATGCTCAGGAGGTGGCGCATTCAATTCACGTACCTCCTACCGTCCCACTTGGAGATACTCCATGCGAAGTCACTCAACCTAGTGAGGTAGAAACTTCTTCTGTTGTTCCCCAACGTAGGTCTAGTAGGACCATCATTCCGTCAAAGAGATATATTGATTTCCTTTTGACTGAAAGATCTGAAATAACGATTTTAGAATCAGAAGAACCTACTAGCTACAAAGATGCTTTGGATAGTCAAGACTCCGAAAAATGGCTTGAGGCCATGAAATCTGAAATGGATTCCATGTCTGAAAATCAAGTATGGGACGTGGTTGATTTGCCGGATGGGGTAAAACCCATTGGATGCAAATGGATTTTCAAGTTGAAAACAGACAAGGATGGAAACATTAGTGTTTTCAAAGCAAGGTTGGTGGCGAAAGGTTTCAAACAAATTCATGGTATTGACTATGATGAAACCTTCTCACCAGTAGCCATGCTGAAGTCCGTTAGGATAATCCTTGCGATTGCTGCCTTTCATGACTATGAAATATGACAGATGGATGTCAAAACCGCTTTCTTGAATGGGTTCTTGAAAGAGGATGTGTACATGACACAACCTCAAGGTTTTGAAGATCTAGAAAATCCAGGGAGGGTATGCAAGCTTAAGAAGTCCATTTATGGAGTAAAGCAAGCATCAAGGAGTTGGAATCTCAAATTTGATGAGGCAGTCAAGAAATTTGGCTTTCTCAAAAATGAAGAGGAATCTTGTGTATACAAGAAGTTAAGTGGGAGTAGTATTAATTTTCTGGTCTTGTATGTGGATGACATACTTCTCATATGAAATGATAAGACCATGCTTCGAGTCGACCAAGGAATGGCTTAAAAATTGTTTGTCTATGAAAGACCTAGGAGAGGCAGATTAGATATTGGGAATAAAGATTTATAGAGATAGGTCGAAAAGGCTGATTGGACTTAGTCAAGAGACTTATATTGATAAGGTTCTTGCAAGGTTCAAGCTGGAAAACTACAAGAGAAGATGTGAAAGTAAGCAAGGTTCATACTGAGGATAATATTGCAGATCCTCTGACTGAACCGCTTGCTCAACCTAAGCATGAGTGTCATACTAGGTCTATGGGGCTTAAGCATATGGGAGAATGGCTTTAGGTTGTTTACTTCATGTTTACAATTGTAATGACATTTATTATGCTTTGAATGTTTATCAATAAAATTTCGTTTCTTATTTAATTGTTTGGTTTAGTATTAAATAAAATGTCCAAATAATTTGTGTTTTCAAATAGGATTATCGAAAACGTTTTGATAATGGAACCCTATAAAGTGAACTGAAATCACAATTTATTTAAAGTCCCTAGTCTAAATCACTAAATTGGACATAAGTGATTTATCTAAAAGACTAGTATATAATTAATTGATAGCGCTAGTTCCATGGGCTATGGAGACATAGAGATGTCTAATTGATTATATAGATGTATAGTTGATACATTGAGACTTGACCTAATTAGATTCTAAAAGTAGAATCGAACTACTATATTTAGTGGATTCCTTAGACATGAGTATGTTTTAATAACCACAATATAATTAGTTTAACTTTGACACTGTTAAACGCCGCGTCGTAAAAGGAGGTTATAAAGGCAGTGATCAGGTGGGCTAAGAATTGAGTGGGAGTTATGGTCATACAAGAGTGGATAAGTCCTCCTATTAAATAGGAATGGTGTATGGGCCTCTTGATGAACGAGAATCGGAAAATTGCATGGCCATGCGGAATAGGATTAAAGAGTTAATCCTCATTTGAGTAGTTCGAACTCAGCGATCAAGGAACATAAATTTGAGAATAACATGGTATTATCAAATTTGACATTAAGTGACTTAAAGAATTTAACAAGTGGGAGATTGAAGGAATATGTCCTTAGACATTCCGGCAATTCCTAAATATAAATAGGATTTATATTATGAAGATAAGAAAGTTAATTATTTTAGTAATCGTATTTTCTTGCTAGAGAATAAATATGATATATAGGACAATATTGATTGGGCCTATAACTAAAATAGATCAATCCTATGAGGTCACACATTGTAGCACAAGTTGGACAAAGCAATCCAAATCCATTTAGGATTAGGGTTGGGCCGGTCCAAAGGGGAATAGGAGGAGAATTAGTTCTCCTAACTAGCCTATGACTCTTCAATTATATATAGGATATAATATTAGGATTTAGATGATCAATTCATTAATCAGTTTCTTTTGACAAGAGAGAGATTGTGAAACCCTAAACTATTCCCTAACCGGCGCCTATACCACCTAAAAGCAAGAGATTTCTTCTCTTCCATTCTAGCAAACGTTGGTGTTCAACGGGTGCTCGTGGACCCGATTAGAGGAGCAACACTTGGGGGCTCTCGGATCTTCAAAGCTTGCATACAACAGGGAAATCACGCTACAAAGGTTTGATATTTAATCCCTATTGAATGATTCATGTGTTTGATTATGTTTGCGATCCTATGATAGATGTTAGGAAATTGTTTCATGAAAGTCCGCTATATGCATCTATATATATTCCTACAATAACTTCCGCTCAACTTCCAATCCATTTCAGATTTTTAGTTTCACTACAATTGAGCACTGAACAGAGTAATAAACATTTTTTTCAGTGGAGGTGGGAGAGTGGGTAAAAGGAAATCATGCGACTAATATGCACAATACAATAAAATTCAGCCAAATACCTAGATTTAGATTAGTGGACAAGTGAAAATTTTATAATTGAGGTAAATTTAGAGAATATTCAGATGTGAGAAATTAAAACTAATAATAATAAAATTAATAAAGATGAGGATTGCCAAATTATCACCTACAAATTTGTTTTTCCTGAGGTGAGGAAAGAAAAACATATGCGAAAAGAACACGAGTTGCCATAAAACAATCTCACAGCATTCTAGAGCAAAACAAGGACCAAAGTTTTTACTGATTATAGATTATAGAGCAAAACAAGGACAAAAATAATCAAACTAAACAAGCGAAAATTCCTAGAAATCGAACCTACCTACTCTATCTTATGGAAAACCAACTATTCTTCTCTAAAACAAATACAAATGATTTGTTTTACCAAGAGTAGGACAAACAAAAATGAGAAATACATAAATCTTGAATCAAACCACTCAAATTAGATCCCAAAATTAAAGAAAAACTCAAAAATCACAACCAAGAGTCTCAGATCTAGCAAAGAAGTAAAGATTAAAGAGCAGGACAACCCATTACAGTATCGAGATTCAAGCTCATTAGAAAACCATAGTTAAAATATTTGAAATTAGTGACAATCTAGCTTTGTCATCTTGATGATAATAATGTTTTGAGGATTTGGGGATTATATAGAGGGTGAGGAGGGAAGGCTGGTGAGTGGGGAGTAGTTGAAAATGGAGAGTTGAAGGGGTTGAGAGCAAAAGCACTTCCATCCTTAGCACGCTTAAGCGAAAGCATCGCAACAGAAGACGAAGAATCAGTAGGAGTATCAGCTTCAACTCTCTTCCTCGATTTCGGCGGATTGCTGCTCGTCGCTCCTCCTCCTGCCATTCTTATAGTTCTATTGCTCAAACTGAAGAGAGAGGAAAAATAGAGAGAGAGAAATGTTTCAGAAATTGGTTTTTATGATTGAAGGTTTTGAAAGGGTTAATTTGGTTTATAAACGAGTGAATTATAATGGGCGGGGAAAAGAAAAGTGTGTTTTTGAGTTTCCAAGTGAATTCCTCCAAGAGCCAAATTTGCAATCTTAAGTTTCATTTCTTTCTTCTTTTTGAGGATTTAGCGCTCAATTGAAATTCTATCTCCCGCTTCGTAATACTTGGATTCATGAGTTGGCGTCTCGTTAGATTTATGCTTTCCTGAAATCAACGCCTAAGATTAGTTTAACATTGCAAATTGCAATCTCTCTCTTCTCAAACACAAAAAACGGCATTAAAATTTCATACCATATAAATCCTACCAAATTATTATCCAAAGCAACTAAACCCGATGCTCTAAATCCCTAAACCCCAAATCTCATACCTTATAAATCCATTTTCAAATAATAATTATAATTATTTATAGTAGTAATTAAAATTTTCATAATTTATATAATTTATTTAACCAATATTTGAATGTGTTAAATATCTCATTGTCTCATTTACCGGTAAATTACTTAGGGAATAAAAGATATTCATATTATTAAACAGATAAACCAATCATATAAATATATACTTGAAATATTATCTTGAATCTTTTAATAAGCATAAATGCTAATCTGTAAATAGTTATACTAGTTATATTGCTCTAATTAAGGTCATTACTTATGAAACTATACTTCTTGTTCTTGAAATATTACTTATACAAACGTTACTTGCTCAATTTATGTTCCGATTATAGTCATTTACGTGAACTATAGTATAACAAAGTATACTTATATTGATGTGTTAGTGTATCAATGAGGTTTAAGCCATAGGGTTTTTTTTATCGATACTTATAGGCTTCGTATCAAGTTCTTGTTAATAAGAAATAAGATTTAGTCAATTAAGATCTTGTTAATATGCAAAACGATATAGTAATTTAACAAACCTCCCTATATGTTATAACAAACTATGTTGTTTAACTTAAATGGAGCATTGTTATGTTGAACCAATCTACTGAGTTACACTGTTCTACATCTGTTGCAACTGAATTAGATGCTTTCGGTTTCGGAATAAATTCAACTTAAAGTGATTAACTTAAGTAGAGTACTGTTATTATCTTGAATTAAACTTAGGGTACTGTTAAAGTAGTTGTTTTGAGTTTCAATATGAATTCACCTTAGAGACAATTAACTTAAATGGAGTATTGTTATATTGAACCAATCTACTGAGTTACATTGTTCTACATTTGTTGCAACTGAATCAGATGCTTTCGGTTTCCGAGATGAATGCAATTTATAGATGATTAACTTAAGTAAAATACTATTATTATCTTGAATTAGTTTATCGACTTCATTAATACACTCATTCCAATAACAACATGATTCAATTTAAGTAAATGTTTTGAGTTTCAATTACTTTATCGACTTAAGTTGATACATTTATCTAATCTAATATCAATTTCTTCCAGTTTGGCTAAGATACATGAGTTTCAAATTGAACATAACTTATTATCTTGATTTAACTTATCGATTCACATAGATACATTGAGCTAATCCACTATTAACTTATTTTACATCGATTATATGTTTTCAGTTTTCAAATTCATAGAGCTTAATGACAAGTATAGTTATATTAATCCATTTATCTAATATAGTTAGAATAAGAGACATCCTTTTTAACCAAACATGATTTAATTTGCATACAACTAAAAGTTTGAATATCGACTTATATAAAATTGTCTTATTCCAATTATCGAATATATCGATCTTATACACATACATCGATGTTACTTTCATACACTTTTTTATGAAGTACAACTGGTTTTTTTCGAGGCAAGTGTCGGACTACACTTATTTGCCACGTTAATTTTAGCCGAACTCGAAAAATATTTGTCCAAATCCCGACATGAAGTTCCATTTTTCCCGAACAAATACAAGAATGTGACTAACTTTTACCCGAACCGATGCGTTTATTGTCAAACTTATGTGATTTTCGTCAAAAACGAAATAAACCGAAATGAGCGAAAATAACTACAATGTGTTTTAATTGCTATGGATTCAACCGTTGGTTGGTTTAACTGTTCGGATAAAGCGGTTTTAAACTGCAACCGAACCTGGAAAGAAAAATAATCGAATTAAGCGGGCGAAAAGTTTGTTAGCCAACTTAATCGGCCCGAACTGCCAATAATTTTAATCGTTGAAACCGAACCGATATGAACCGAATCTGTTTGGATATAACTATAATCGACCGGCTACGAATTGACACCTCATTGGTGCGGTTGTATGTTGGAGATGAGAGTCGAGGGGGCAGCTAGTGTTTCCTTCGACTGGGGTAGAGTAGTAGTAGTTTTCTTTGTTTCCTTTTTATTTAGTGTACTGTAGTTTAGCTTGAGTTTAGCTTTCTTGTTTTGTTTTCTTCTGTTTCTTGTTTGGGGTTTCTTCTCCCCTCTTATTTCACCCAAAAAAAAAATGACTTGCAGAATTTTAAAACTTAAACATTAACAACTGATAATGATATCGAAGGCTCACAACAAGAAAAAAAATATATTAAAGACATAAACACTAACGGCATAAGATCGATAAAAATAAACATTAAGAAAAATGCGACAACAAGAAAAAATGAGTACCTTTTTCAAGAACTATAATAAACATTAAATTCAAAATAGTATGAGACAACTAAACAAAAAATGCTCTTTATGAACAATAAGATCGATAAAAATGAGATTTAGATAATTTGCATATCCATTACCATTGTTGTTTTGGCGATCGATCAGGTACATTTTTTAGTAAAACAAATTCTTTACTACATCCATTCCTAAATAATTGTTACACTTTAACTACTTTTAATACTATTCACAAAAAGTTTTTGACTATCATTTATGATTTACGGGTAGAGAAAATAT